>JAODAL010006113.1:0-136761 GCA_025379985.1 Phyllomedusa bahiana
TAAGCAGGCCCCAGTTAGGAAAGTAGATAGGCTACAGTTAGGTTGGTGGACCCCAGTTAGGTAGGCTGTAGGTAGGTGGTTTCCCCCAGTTAGGTACTATACAGGCAGGGGCCTCCTTTATGTACTATAAAGGCAGTTAGGGGTCTCTTTTAGGTACTATAAAGGCAGTTAGGGGTCTCTTTTTGTAGTCAGGGCCCCCTTTGTAGCCAGGGCCCCCCTTTGTAGCCAGGGCCCCCCTTTGTAGCCAGGGCTCCCCTTTGTAGTCAGGGACCGCTTTTGTAGTGAGGGCCTCCCTTTGTAGCCAGGGCCTCCCTTTGTATCCAGGGCCTCCCTTTGTAGTCAGCCAGGGCCCCCTTTGTAGTCAGCCAGGGCCCCCTCTGGTAGACACATCACACTTTAGGAAGCCTGGGCTCCCTTTAGGTAGCCTGGGCCCGGTTTAGGTAGGCAGGGCCCCCTTTGTAGCCAGGCCCCCTTTGTAGTCAGCCAGAGCCCCTTTGTAGTCAGCCAGGCCCCCTTGTAGTCAGCCAGGCCCCCTTTGTAGTCAGCCTTTGTAGTCTGTCAGGCCCCCTTTGTAGTCAGCCAGGGCCCCGTTGTAGTCGGCCATGGCCCCTTTGTAGTCAGCCAGGCTACCCTTTGTAGTCAGCCAGGGCCCCTTTGTAGTCAGCCAGGCCCCCTTGTAGTCAGCCAGGCCCCCTTTGTAGTCAGCCAGGCCCCCTTAGTAGTCAGGGCCCCTGTAAGTAGATTCAAAAAAACAACCAACAAACAGCCACTTACCTGGCTCCCGCTCCCGGCCGCTCCGAGCTGCCGCCGGCTTCTATTGCGGTCCTGCATAGGCGACGCGGTGAAGTGACGTCACCGCGCCGCCTACGTCAGCAGTAGGGGCCTAACGCCTTCAGCCTGCCAGGGAGATCAGCAGAGCGCAGCCCTAGTGGCGCTGTGCTCCGCTGACACCGCGCAGCACCGGGAGTCGGGGATATCAGTCCTCGGCTATCGGGCTCGGTCTCTGGGCGCTCGGGACGCAGGGTCCCGGGGAGCGGCGGCACTGCCTCCGGGACCCACAGCGGCTCGGGGGGGCCCACCGGGGGATTCACCGGTCCCCCGGCGGCCCAGTCCGAGCCTGCCTCTAGCCAGGGCCGGGACAAGCCATTTTCGTGCCCTAGGCACGTAAGGCAAACGGCGCCCTCCCCACCCCCCCAACTTCCCTCTGCACGCGTGCCTGCTGCTTGGCCGCCTCCTCCACATGATACTAGTTATGGTAATAATTCAAGCCAATTTCTAAGCTAAATCGCACTCTTGCAATTTAACTTGTTGCACCAACCCACTAGGCATCATCACTATTAACCAGTTCCAGTGTTGCTTACCTACTACTATCAACTCTATTGTTGGGTCCCAAAAAAACAACTCAACTGGTGGGCCTCTGAATAAACTCCACTGGTGGGCTCCAAGTACCCCAGTGTGATACTGCCAGCTACAATAGGTTACTGGAGTTTGTCACTTTTTGGCATATGCCCAAAATATTTTATATAACCTCTGTGTACAATGATAATAGCAGAGCCTTTGTACTGTGGGCAGGTCGTATAATTTCCTCTGATGGTCCCTCTGATGATAAAGCTAATATGTTAATCCAGCCTTTTTAATAATGACGTGTCAACTCAGTGCAAGTATGGAAGAAACTTCATCTGTAAGACCCTGAGCTGGTATTTCTAATACAAAAACTGATCTTAAAGATATTAAATTACACTGTGTTATAGGAAAAATGTGTGGAATCGCTAAATGTAGTGGTATAGACCAGCAAGGGATGCCGGGGAACCTGCAGGAGAACTGCTGCATCAATGGCGGAACAGAGAGCAACTAGTTATCAGCTCTCTGCACTGCACACCGACTCTCCAGCTCACACAATGTGTTAACATTATTTATCCTGTACACTGAACACCACCAAAATTGTGTTTTTCTGGTCATTTCTAATTGGAATAAAAGTGTTAAAAAGCATCTGTCCCAAACTGGCACCAGTTGAAAAGTAGAGTTCAGCCTGCCAAAAATGCATTCTCACTGAGGTCCATAGATGGAAGTACAAAAAAAAAAGTAAAAAATTTATATGTTTGTTTTTTTTATGGTCTTAAAACATAATAAAATCCCTACATGTTTGGTTTTGCTGTTATTGTATCAACCTGAAGAATACAAAGAACACATAATTTATACCAAAGGGCTTGTTCACACAACGTTTTTGTGATCCGTTTTACAGATCCGCAAAACGGATCTAACAATTGTCAGTGTGATTAACATTGCGTTCAATGGCAAAAGTGCATTGCTGTTCTCACGGGAGATCGGCGATGCGCTTTTGAGGGCTCTCCTGCACTGTGCTTTTCGGACCCGCTTTAAGAATTGACATGTCAAGCCCCAAATAAAGATGAATATGGAGTCCGCTTTTGGCACCTGTCCAAAAGCGCTACAATTTTTTTTTTTTTTTTTTTTTTTTTTTTTCTCGGTGGGGATACCCTAGGCGGCGGCTGCAAATGGCTTGAAAGCAGAAGGATGGCGAATGAAAGGGGCAGTGGGGGGCCGGGGGGGGCAATCGCAGGTTAGCGGTGGCTGCAGGGGAGATGGCTGGATGGATCGCAGGTAAGGGATGGCTGGATGGATCGCAGGTGAGCGGGGGGGGGGCGGGCTGCAGGGGGATGGCTGGATGGATCCATAGGGGCAGTGCAGGTGAGCGGCGGCTGCAGGGGGGATGGCTGGATGGATCGCAGGTGAGCGGCGGCTGCAGGGGAGATGGCTGGATCGAACGCACTACAGAGACTGCTGCGTCTGAGATGGCTGGATGGATCGCAGGTGAGCGGCGGCTGCAGGGGGGATGGCTGGATGGATCGCAGGTGAGCGGCGGCTGCAGGGGAGATGGCTGGATTCGCAGGTAAGGGATGGCTGGATGGATCGCAGGTGAGCGGCGGCTGCAGGGGGATGGCTGGATGGATCGCAGGTTAAGGGTGGCTGATGGAGATGGCTGGGGGTCGGCCAGGAGGGATGGCTGGATGGATCGCAGGTGAGCGGCGGCTGCAGGGGGATGGAGATCGCAGTAGGATGGCTGGATGGATCGCAGGTTAGCGGCGGCTGCAGGGGGGATGGCTGGATGGATCGCAGGTAAGGGATGGCTGGATGGATCGCAGGTGAGCGGCGGCTGCAGGGGGGATGGCTGGATGGATCGCAGGTGAGCGGCGGCTGCAGGGGAGATGGCTGGATCGCAGTAAGGGATGGCATGGATGGAGGCGCAGGGGAGATGGCTGGATCGCAGGTAAGGGATGGCTGGATGGATCGCAGGTGAGCGGCGGCTGCAGGGGGGATGGCTGGATGGATCGCAGGTGAGCGGCGGCTGCAGGGGAGATGGCTGGATCGCAGGTAAGGGATGGCTGGATGGATCGCAGGTGAGCGGCGGCTGCAGGGGAGATGGCTGGATGGATCGCAGGTGAGCGGCGGCTGCAGAGGGGATGGCTGGATGGATGCAGGTGAGCGGCGGCTGCAGAGGGGATGGCTGGATGGATGCAGGTGAGCGGCGGCTGCAGAGGGGATGGCTGGATGGATGCAGGTGAGCGGCGGCTGCAGGGGGGATGGCTGGATGGATCGCAGGTGAGCGGCGGCTGCGGGAGATGGATGGGAGGCGCTGTGCTGCGGGGGGCATCGGAGGTGAGCGGCGAGTGCAGGGCGATGGATGGGAGGCGCAGTGAGAGAGAGAGATAGAGAGAGAGAGAGATAGATAGAGAAAGAGAGAGAGAGAAAAAAGCTGGGGCACTACAGTACACACTGAACTGATGACTGCCAGCTAAAGTTCATTCCTCATCTTTGTGGAGGAGATGGCAGTCATTAGTTCAGGGTGAACGCTTAACATATGTACAGCTGTCCAGTTCTAACTTAAACTATTCAGGAAGGGTCAGGGAGAAGAGGAAGAGACTCCATCACCTATGCAGTAAGTCTTGCTGGCCAGAAAGCTCATCACCGTCCCCTTCGCCTCAAACACTCCCACTCCTCCGTTCCTTCGCAACTCCGCTCTATGGGTGATAAAAGTGATTTACTGGCCTGTCTCTTACTGAGACAGACTCACCTCTGCAGTCAGCGGCTTTCTGCTGGCACCCACACTGCACTCAGCGAGGGGGTGTTGAGCCGGACCAGACGCAGGAGGTACGTGGGGTGGTGACAGACACTGCAGGTCGGAAGGTTCACTGATTGTCTCCGTGTCGGCATCGCTGCTGCACTCAGAAGCAGGGAGGCAAGAGACAGGAGACAGAGGTATGCGATTCTTGTAGTTCAGGTGCTCTGCAGAAGCCGGTGCCGTACAGCAGAGGAGGGGCAATGGAGGCGGAGATACCAGCAGCCACTGACTGAGTGTAGAAGGTCAGTGGCTGCTAGTGACCGGAGCGCTGCGCTTGCAGCACTTATGCCAACTCTCCCGTTTTTGGCGGGGGGTCCCGCTATTTGGGGTCCCCTCCCGCCCTCCCTGGGGAGTTGGCATTCCTCCCGCCGCCAGCTGGCGGCGGGGGTCCTTTAAATGGCCGCGGCGACAGAGTAGCGCTAGTGCGCTACTCTTGCGCCGCCGGGCCGCTCCTACAGGCGGGTGAAGCGGCCGCAGCGGCCGCTCACCCGCCCGGAGTCTCGCTATCCAGGGAGGAGGCAGGAGGGATCGCTCCCCTCCTCCCCCTGTATGTCCGGCGCCGGTGTGTGCGCTGTACATACAGATCAGCGCCGCAGGGGAAGTGACGCGCGGCTGCAGGGGAGTGACGCGCGGCTGCTCTCACTTCCCCTGCGTCGCTGAGGAGATCGTCCGGGGCGGCCGCGCTGCTGGAGCCTGGTCAGGTGAGTGGATTTTATTATTTTATTTTTTATTAGCTATATGGGGGGCTCTCTGCACTGGCACACCAATGGGGGTCACTACCTGGCAACAGATGGGGACATCTACCTAGCAACAGAGGGGACATCTACCTGCAACAGAGGGGACACTACCTGGCAACAGAGGGGGCATCTACCTGGCAACAGAGGGGACATTACCTGGCAACAGAGGGGGCATCTACCTGGCAAAAGAGGGGACATCTACCTGGCAACAGAGGGGGCAAATACCTGGCAACAAGGGGGGCACTACCTGGCAACCAAGGGGGCACTACCTGGCAACAGAGGGGACATCTACCTGGCAACAGAGGGGGCACTACCTGGCAACAGAGGGGACACTACCTGGCAACATGGGGGCACTACCTGGCAACAGCGGGGTCATCTACCTGGCAACAGAGGGGACATCTACCTGGCAACAGAGGGGGCATCTACCTGGCAACAGAGGGGGCACTACCTGGCAACAATGGGGGCACTACCTGGCAACAATGGGGGCACTACCTGGCAAAAAGGGGGCACATCTACCTGGCAACAGGGGGCCCTCCCTGGCAACAGAGGGGGCACTACCTGGCAACAATGGGGGCCCGACCGGGCAACAGAGGGGACATCTACCTGCCAACAGACTGGGCATCTACCTGGCAAATTTGGGGGGCTCTACCTGGCAACAGAGGGGGCATCTACCTGGCAACAGAGGGGGCACTACCTGGCAAACAATGGGGGCACTACCTGGCTAACAAAGGGGGGCACCTACCTGGCTAACAAAGGGGGGCACCTACCTGGCTACAGAGGGGAATCTACTTGGCTACAAGGGGGCATCTACCTGCTTATGGGGGGTTACTACCTGGCTATAAGGGCATCTACCTGGCTTTCTTCCAAAGCCGTTATGCAGTTAGGTGGAGTGGGTGTGGCTTCTTGAAGGGGCGTGTCATACCAACAAGATGGGCGTGTCCATCAGGTGAGAATGAGGAGGGTATTCCAGTGAAACGGCTGGCGTAACCAAGCAGCCTGCAGGGAGATTCCGATTGTAGAAGAATCAGTCATATTTTTGCAGTTATCTTGAAGGGAGTGCTGTGTTTTCAGATTGGCAGTTGGGAAGCCTGTGTTGGCCTGTTGGTGTTACATTTCCACCCTATTTAGTAATCAGCAGACTTTATTTTGGTGATATTGTTAGAGGATAGATCACACTTTCTATGAATTAAGTTAGTGCAGGCAGCCGTGGGCTTATTTAGAGGAGGCTGAAGTTCCTTTTAGCTCCAGTAGATGGCAGTAAACGCACAATAGTTGCAGTTCTGGATTTGTTGTGTATAATATGTGAGCTATAATGTCCTCTATATACTTTCTACTAGAGTTTACTCTTGTTGAAGTGATTTACAAGGATTTTATTGTCCCCTCATGAGCACACGGAGTGCACACTTAAGTCGGGTAGCATATGCAGCTCTGTAGTAGGTTATATGCTGCAGTGCAGAGCCTGCTGTGTTGTTATGTAGAACTGAAGGGTTAGCTTCTCCAAGTGATATATGGTAGTCACAGCTCTGGAGGCTATGTTTGTGCCCTTTATGGGTCACTAAATGTTCATTAATTGGCTGCTGAGCCTTTTAGTGTTTGTTGCAGCTGTTTTATAAGCAAGTCTCTTCTGCTCAGTAGTACAGCAGGGTCAGAGCAATTGTAAACCTGCAGTGGGGGTGATGTGGCGCTGCGGCACCTCGTGGCGTGAAGGCAAGCCTGTTGCATAAAATGGCGCCCGACTTTGCGCTGGCTTTTTCCCGCCACAGGGTTACTGAAGAGGTGAATGGCGTGGATTATCTGCCGCCCTCACTAACCTTCTCCCCGTCGCTGGATCTTCACTCTGTTCCCAGTCTGTGTAACTTACAGCTGCAGGTGTCCCTTGTGTTGCCGGCGGCTGCCCCGGGCGGATGCTCCAGTCCTGGAGCTCGGCGCGTGTCTGCTTTGCAGCTGGCGTCTCTGCCCGTCACGGAGAGGAATCCCAAGCGGCTTCCTGCCTGCTGGTGCTGCGCAGCTTCAGTCAGCAGCGTGAGGTGAGAGGCGGATAGCCGGGTCTCTGCTGTGTGCACAGCGGCGGGAGGTGAAGTGCTCATCTGGAAGCTGCTGGCAGGCAGCAAGAGGAAAGGAGGCACCTAGCTCAGGTCCCGGACAGGTCACTGTCTGCGCTCTGCTCGGGGTGCTTCTCACCGCCATGTGCCTCCGGGGAATAGCGAGATGGCTCGCCGATCAGGTGCACCTGAGTTGTTATAAGTCTCCTACCAGGTGTATCAGTCGCCAAGGCGAGAACTGATGCTGTGAGTACACTTTTTGGTGCGTCCCGAGCAGGAGCCGTTCTAAGATGCGGCCATACTTGATGCCCCGGCCCCAAACCAATTCTCACGGCCATTTTAGATTTGTTACCACGAATCGCCATGAACTTTGGCTTCGTTCAGAATCAAATTTTTCCTGAAATTCTAAACAAATTCCATTTTGTTAGAATCGAGTTGCTGATCCCTAATTTTGATTCTTGCTCTGCCTTTTGTGGGACAGAATATTTATCTTTTTGAAGGATGCAGTCATGAAGTAAAACGTTTCACTGGAAAACATGTCTCTTGTGTAGCCTTACAAGATGGGATGGGTTGTACTTATTTTTGGCACCAATTTTGGGTACATAAAACTTATTAAAAATGTATTTATTTTATTTGCATGACAGGAATGAGAAAGATTGAACTATTGATATGCATTGTTTTCATACCATGCCTAATGTGGTCTAAATAGTGTGTTATGTTTTTAAATAAGTTGTGATTGTAACTTTGCCATTTCTTTTCAATTCTATTTTTTTTCTAATAAAATATGGGTTGATTTATTTTTTGGCTGGAGGCAGTAATTCATAACATTTCCTTGATATTCACTTTTTTAGACTGATTAGGGGACAGGAAGCTGCAATCTTTCAATTGTTTCTATAATGCTTTGGAGGGAGTCTTCCCCATGCCAAACACCTTAGCTGGAGAATAACTAAATATTACATGTATAATATAATGTCCGATCGCTATAATATAAAGTGCAGGAAAAAATTATTTGATCCCTTGCTGATTGTGTAAGTTTGCCCACTGACAAAGACATGAACAGTCTATAATTTTAAGGGAAGGTAAATTTTAACATTGAGAGAAATATCCAAATTAAAATCCAGAAAATCACATTGTATAAATTATATAAATTTATTTGCATTTTGCAGTGAGAAATAATTATTTGCTTCCTCTGGCAAACAAGACTTAATACTTGGTGGCAAAACCCTTCTTGGCAAGCACAGTAGTCAGACTTTTTTTGTAGTTGATGATGAAGTTTGCACACATGCCAGGCGTTTGGTCCACTCCTCTTTGCAGATCAGCTCTAAATCATTAAGATTTTGAGGCTGTTGTTTGGCAACTCTGAGCTTCATCTCCCTCCATAAGTTTTCTATGGGATTAAGGTCTGCAGACTGGCTAGGTCACCCCATTACCTTAATGTGCTTCTTTTTGAGCCACTCCTTTGTTGCCATGGCTGTATATTCTGGGTCATTGTCTTGCTGAAAGACCCAGCTACGACCCATTTTTAATATCCTGGCGGAGGGAAGGAGGTTGTCACTTAGGATTTTACAGTACATGGTTCCATCCATTCTCCCATTGATGCGGTGAAGTAGTCCTGTGCCCTTAGCACAGGAACACCTCCAAATCATAATGTTTCCACCTCCATGCTTGACAGTGGGAACGGTGTTCTTTGGGTCAAAGGCAGCATTTCTCTTCCTCCAAACACGTTGAGTTAATGCCAAGGAGCTCTATGTTTGTCTCATCTGACCACAGAACCTCCTCCCAATCCCTCACAGAATCATTCAGGTGTTCATTGGCAAACTTCAGACAGCCCTGCACATGTGCCTTCTTGAGCAGGTGGACCTTGCGGGTACTGCAGGATTTTAAACCATTACCGCGTAATGTGTTATCAATGGTTTTCTTGCTGACTGTGGTCCCAGCTGCCCTGAGATTACTAACACTCCCCCCCCCCCGTATAGTTTTAAGCTCTTACCTTCCTCATGATTAAGGATACCCCACGGTTTGAGATTTTGCATGGTGCCCCAGATCGATGTCGATTGACAGTCATTTTGCATTTCTTCCATTTTATTACTATTGCACCAACAGTTGTCCTTCTCACCCAGCGCCTTACTTATGGTTTTGTAGCCCATTCCAGCATTGTGCATGTCTATGATCTTGTCCCTGACATCCTTAGAAAGCTCTTTGGTCTAGCCCATGTTGTAGAGGTTAGAGTCTGACTGATTAATTGAGTCTGTGGACACAAGTCTTTTATAAAGGTGACTATTTAAGACACCTGTCTTTAATGCAGGTAACAAGTTGATTAGGAGCGATTGACTGGTCTGTAGGAGCCAGAACTCTTAATGGTTGGTAGGAGATCAAATACTTATTTCTCTCAGCAAAATGCAAATATTTTTATTTTTTTTTTCAAATTGTTTTTATTAACATTAATCCTTGACACATACAAAATGGAAGCAGCAGTTACAAATAGTGTCATAAAATCTTTCCATTACAAATATTATATCAAAAATACAATATGATCATTTAGCAAAGGACAATGTTATTTTCTTCTATTTTGTTATTGCTAGTTTCTAACAAAAAACATAGTAAACATTACATATCTTTGTATTAAATACAGTATCGTTACAACCAATTACGATGTTCAAAAACAACAAAAAATAAAACCCAATTAACTTCTAAAGCTGCAGTGTTTTTCCATCCCCCTTTTTTTTTATAACGTTACTCAGGTGGGCGACTCCCCCTTCCCCCCCATAATATAAGGGGGCGATTTGCCCCGCAGGCCATATAGTACCACCCAGTAACTATTTTTTTTGTATCTTCTACGGCAGATTCCAGGCCCCAATATTCCGCTCAAAACCCCCTTCCCGGCAGACATTGGATCAGCACCCCCGTTGCCTACCCTGGCCCAAAAGGTTGGCTAAAAAACAGCGCTTTATTTTCCCCCTTAGTATCCGTTTTTTATATATTGGGTAATGTGTTTTATTTTCTTCCCATAACTCAAAAAACTTCCTCACCCTTTTTTCTTTATGCAAGGGGGGGCCCCCCCATCCATGCCATTAGGAAATAAAAGTTTATTTTTTAAATAATCCGATGGGGAACACGGGCTGAAGCCAACCTGTAAATGCTTTTGCGGGCTGCCGCGGGCCAAAAGTGTAGTATCCTTTTTACCCCCGGGTTGTTTCTTGTCCCTCCTTTTTCACAGTACCGAACGCCCCCCATGAAGAACGAGAACAAATAACGTTTAGGGTTTGGGTTTTTCATATCCTTTATTGTAGCAAAACCCCCCGTATTAAGGGCATCCATAGCAATGATATGGGGTCCCTGCTGCGATCCACTTTTTGAAGCATTGTCTTTTGGGGAAACCTCCCCATGGGATGCCCCCAATTGGTGAAAAGATAGGATTGTGCACCACCTTCATAAACATCTCAAACATCCCTAGCACCCGGGCAAAATTTATAAGTGTCAGCTAGTGTTCTAGTATCTTAGCTGGGGAAAATGTCAGGTCCTCTTTCCTGCCATCTAGCGGGCCCCAAAGCGTTTTTCTGTCTGTCCAAGTCCTCTAAAAGATATTTATAAGCGACCGATAGTTGTGCTCCTTGTGGGGGGGGTTTAAAAAACACAGGGTCAAAAATCGTGTCCCAGTCATCGGGTTGTAGGTGCCGCTTCACCTCTGATATATACTAATACCTGTAGGGTAATTAAAGAACGGAATCAGAGATAAGGGAGAGGTTTTGCATTCTGAGTGAATATATCTTTTTATATTGGGAGTACTAATTTTTATTTGGGTGTCGCCTTTCTGTGCCATGTCTAAAAGGGTTTTTTTTCTTTCCCCCGGAATTTTTGGGGTACATATAGAGGAAAAAAAAGGAGAGGTCGGGTTCAAATTTTTAAGTTGCCTAATTTTCGCCATGCCCTCCTATCAGCATAAGAAAGCTGATTCCCCCTTCGCTATCGAGGGGTTCTCCTGGGGAAAAGTGTAGGAAAATTAATGAGCGAGATGCCGTCAACCCTTCCGATTAGTGAACTATCTTGAAGGACTGTTGCGTTTGCTCCAGTCGAAAAAAACGACCTAAGGCCCGCCAAATTTTTATAAAGGCGAATATATTGGGAAATCCTAGGCCCCCCCCTGTAGTCGTCGCTGTTGAAGCACTATAAAGGGATACGGGCCTTCTTAGGTTCCCTAAAAATTTTGTATTGCGCATTGATGTGCTTTTATCCCCGGCCCCCAAATAAAATTGGAAGCATGTGAAAAATTTACGGGGGGCGCGGGGAATTCTACCCTTTTAAATTTTTAAAATTTCACTCCCGAGAAAGACAGGGTAGTTTGGCCCATTTTTTCTAGTTTGCACCAAATTTTCCCCCGAAATATCTGGGGCATGTTTGCAGCATATAAAAATTTGGAAGTTTGGGGCAAATACCCCTAGGGATTTCATACCGGCTGCACCATCGATCTAGAGCCCCCGACCAAGTGGCTCCGCAGGGGGGCCCTTTTAAGAGCATACCCCTCACTTTTGTCCCATTGATGTTAACCAGACAGGATCCAGCTGTCACCCAAACGTCAAAAAATAGTTAAATTCTGTCTGGGGTTCCTGATCATTAGAAGAAGGTCTCAGCATACTGTGCCCCTTTGGCTCCCCGTCTGGGGGCAAAATACCTTCGTACAGTGGTTTTATTGAGTTTTTTGTGATAAAGGAGGGGGGTCTATGGACAAATTAAAATACAAGGGGCGGAGTGGCATCCCTGTTTTAGCTCCTCTATAGAGGGGCTATAAGGGGGGAAAAAACTGGTTATCAAAAAGGGAAGGGTTTTTTGTGGCATTGGGCCATATGGGGGGAGGAAAAGCCGACGAAGAGGTTTTTCCCAACCGTGTCGTGAAAAAATACACCAGAAATGGGTACGGACCTTTTCAAAGGCCTTTTCGGGATCCATTAAAAACATGGAAAACCCGGGGGCTTCTCCCCCACCCCTCGCTATAGCCTCTATAGTGTTCTTTAAAATTTTTTTTGTAGATTGCCTAATAGCTATAAAGCCATTCCGGCGGGGGGGTATTATGGGCGGCAAAAAAAAATTTGCATCCTGCAGCCCTAACTTTGCTAAAACCTTATGTCCCGATTAGCGGGAAGGCTATATGGGTCAACAAAGTAGGGTTTTCTTGGGCTTTAGCAGTAGTATAGTGCGCGAGTTTGGGTAAAAGGCATCTACCTTTCCCAGATTGAAATAAATGTCATGTAAAGGCTTGCCCCAGGGGGGGAAATTTCTACGTTAAAAATTTTTATAAAATTTGCTGGAAAACCCTCCCGGGGGCCCCGGGGTTTTCCAAAACGCCGCCCCCCCCCCCCCCAATCCAACCCCCCTTTTTCTGTGATCTCGGCTCTAAAAGGGCCCTGTTCCTCCAAGACTCTGGTAAAAAACAACTTGTCCAAAAAGGACGTCACCTTCTGGCATCAAGGGATTGCTCCCTAAGGATTCATAGAAGCTACAAATTTTCTTCTCAAAATCCCCCGGTTTTTGTCAGGAAAAATCCCTGAAAAAGGGGGGATTCTATTGGGGCAATAGGCGGGGCTACTACGCCAGGTTTTGCTGTATCGCCAAAAACTTTCCCATCCTATTTCCCCACGTAAAATTGGTTTTCCCTGCCCGTTTAAATTGGGCCCTTTGCTTCCCCCCGGGGAAACTGTTCAAAAGGTTTTGGGGCTTCCTAAAACTTGTTTGGGTTTTCGGCCGAGGGGTCTACAGAAAACCTTTTCTGAAGGTACGTAAACGGAGGAGCTCCTGAAATTTTTTTTTTTTGCCTCTTTGTTTCGGTAACATAGCTAATATATGCCCCGCAAACCCCCTTCGCTGTCGCCCACAAAAAAAGGGGCTTTTTTTGGGGATGAAAACCCCATTGTCTTTCAGAAACTGCATCCAGTGCCCTAAGAAAGTCCCTGAAATCATCAGACGAGAAGGTAGGGCCGGAAAACTCCAGACTCGTTCCCTAGGCAGAAAAGGCCCCCCCTAGATATTACGTGGGAGTGTGATCCGATTTCCTATTGGGAAAATTGCCAGTAACACCCTGGTACAGGGACGTAAAAACGGGCCATTCTATGCGAGGGAATACCTGTGGGCTGAAGAAAAGAAGGTGTATTTCGCGATTGGGGTTAACCCCCTCCAGTGTCAAATAGTCAATCTACTGACCCTATCCTCCATGGGGAGCCCCCGGCGTTTCTCCTGTTTTGGGGGGTTGACCCTTTTATTCTGGTCAAGTCCGCGTTAAAGTCCCCCCAACATATAAGGTTTGAAGCAGTTTCATAATGATAAAAACCTAAGGGGGGTAAAAACTCTGTCCCCTCCGCAGGGCCCTTTGCATTACATAGTGTTTTTGGGTGTTTGCAATACACTCTCATATATAGAAACTGCGCAGGGTAACAAACGATCCCTATAGACTTATGGTCCCCTTCCTAAAATATATCACCACCCCTCTAGATTTTGAGTGGTAATTTGCCAGGATTGGCGCATCTAACCAGGGGGCCTTAATTGGGATGAACCTATCTTTTTGCCAGTGCGTTTCTTGCAAGAAAAACACATCTGCTCTTGAGCGTTTCATGTGTGTCACAAACCTGCCTCGTTTCTCTGGGATATTTAAATCCTCCCACATTCCAAGATATTAGTTTAATGGCGTTTGCCGAAGACTCAGCCCCGCCTTCCATGTTAGGAACCCTCACCTGGTGTCCCAGTGGGGAAATTGCAGGAAGGAGGACATTTTCGCGGACCTGAAAAGACACGGAGAGGGGCGAGCGACGCCCCCCCGTTTTTCCCTATCTAGCGGGGAGGTGAGAGCCACGCACCCTCTATCGAGCCACACCTTCCGACACTCCCACCCATCTTGTCTGAAACTAAGGAGAAGAGAACACACCGCAATTAACCAAACCAAAGATTTGGCAGGCCCTATAAACATTTGGCCTCTATGGGGCTCAATTTTGGAAAGCCAACAAGCTTACAACTAAAAATTTGACTAACTTTTCAAGAGCTTCAGCCCCAGGAGTGGGGCGCCCCCCCACTATTCTTTTATGTTCTAATTAGCAAATAATAAGCCAGAGCGACATCATATCATGATCCCCCTCTCCCTTTAAACAAGAACTGCCTCCAGAGAAGAGACAGTAAAAGGAAGGGTATGGGAAAGAGGGGGGGGGGGAAGGGGAAAAGGAGACAAAGGGTTAAAACAATGCAGTTACTAAACTTGTATAATTCCCCTTGACTAACTTAAGACCTGTAAAGTCCCAGAAGAACCACCAGCCGGTCCCTATTCACTCTATCCAGGCGCATTGGGAAGGAAGCGTCTCATTGCGTCTTCAGGCCTTTCATAGGTAGATGTTTGTCCATTCTCCAGCACCCTTAATTTCGCTGGATAGAGCAGCTGGAATCGTATCCCGTTCTCGTGTAGGTGTTGGCAGACCGGATGAAAGGCTTTGCGTTTTTGTGAGACTTGCAGAGAAAAGTCTTGGAATATTAGAATGCGCTCATTTTCTACTCTCAGCTAACGCATTTGTCG
Organism: Phyllomedusa bahiana; assembly: GCA_025379985.1. Taxonomy (NCBI): domain Eukaryota; kingdom Metazoa; phylum Chordata; class Amphibia; order Anura; family Hylidae; genus Phyllomedusa; species Phyllomedusa bahiana. The sequence goes on from JAODAL010006113.1 coordinate 14,464, forward strand.
GCATGCTTTAAACCCTTAAGGACCAGGCGTTTTTTTTGGGTGACACGTTCGTTTTTCCCTCCTCGCCTTCTGAAAGCCATAACTTCTTTATTTTTCCACCTACATAGACACATGAGGGCTTTTATTTTTGCGGGACAAGATGTACTTTCTAATGGGTTAAATTTACTATACATAGAATATACTGGGAAACCGCAAAAAAATTCCAAGTGGGACAAATTGTGAAATTTTTTTTATTTTTCGCCATGTTTGCGGGGGTTTTGCTTTATTACGGCGTTCAATCTTCAGTAAATATAATGTTTTTACCTGATTCTTCAGGTTGTTACGCATCCGGCAATACCAAACATGTAGGGTTTCCCTTATTTTTTTGGTCCCTAAAAAAATTACAAACATTTTCTATTTTTGAAATTTGCGCCACGGGCCATTTTTTGCGGGCCAATAAAATTTTTTGTACTAACACCTACGGACATTTAGTGAGGGGGCATTTTTGCGGGCTGAAGTGTACTTTTTATCGCTAGCAGTTTGGAATGCATGCGACTTTTTTGATCATTTTTATTCCTTTTTTTTGGTGACGTAAAATGACCAAAAAAAACGCAATTTTGGCGTTTGGAATTTTTTTTCTTCTACGGTGTTCAGGTACGGGATAAATGATGAAATTTATTTTTATAGATCGGACTTTTTCGGATGCGGCGATACCAAATATGTGTCACTTATTTATTATTTTAATTGATTTTTTTGAAAAAATGGTGAAAGGGGGGTGATTTTGAACTTTTAATAATTTTTTTTTTGTACTTTAAAACTTTTTTTTTTTTTTTTTTTTTTACTGTAACATTGAGGCCACCTGTGGTACTTGAACCACTAGGGGGGCGGATTGTTAAAAACAACCTAATGCATTGCATAGGCAATGCATTAGGGTGTACAAAGATGGCGGTTTCCCCACTTCCTGTCTGGGACGGAAGTGGGGCAAACCGGCCCAGGGTAAGTGACGGGAGAGCCTTCCCAAGGCTCCCCACCACAATGCCCGGTGATCGGATCGGCGCAGCAAAGCTGCGCTTATGCCGATCACCACACCGATCGGTGGGCGGCACCGATCGGCGTTAATTCAGACGCCTTGGCCATCTTTGCCGCGGCGCCTGATGGGTAAAACAGCGCCAGCGGGCGGAGCCACCCGCCGGCGCTGTTACTGCGGGTGTTAAACGGCGACTTGCCGTAATACCGGACGGCTGTGCGGGGTGGTTGCGGAGCGATCCTCCTGCAAAGCCCCTTAGAGGCCCTGGGACGTACTGATACGCCCAAGGTCGTTAAGGGGTTAAGAAATCGCTCTTTGAATTTGGCGATCACTGGGCGAGGTCTATTTCGCCTGTCTCCTGCGTTGCCCATGCGATGGACCCTCTCTATGAGGAGAGGATCCCTTGGCGTGTCTAGGCCCAGCCCGGTGGCCAGATTTGTCGTCAGGTATGTAGCAAGCGAGTCCGCTGGGATGGCCTCTGGTACACCAATAAATCTGAGGTTATTGCAACACGCGCGGTTCTCTAGGTCGTCAATTTTATTTTGCAAACTGTCGATCAAGGATTGTTGCGTTGATGTTGCCCTGTCGAGCCTGGTGATACCGTCTTCGACAATTCCCATACGAGATTCTAGCTCCACCAGTTTTTGTGAGTTATTAGTTATCTGGGCCAATGCCGCATTGATTGAAGCTTGCATTACATCTATCCTCTTGTCTAGAGCAGGCCCCCCCCCCCCCCACCAAGCGTACACTCCTTAAACACTCTGCCCACCCTGCACCATTCAACAGAATTTGCGGAGAGTGGCATCCAGGGGCGCAGCGGTCTCAACAGGAACGGGGCGTCAATGGTCTGCGGGGCTGCTCCAGGCATGTAGATGGTCGCGCGTTTGCGCCATAGTGCTTGAACCGCTTCGGTTGTGTTTTGTTTGGGCTTGGTTTTTGTTACGTTGTCTTGAGATTGCAGCAGCTGGTACTTTATCTGCGGTCGTTTTTTTTTTTGAAACGCCCGCTGCGATTTAATGTGTGGCACGAGACGACATTGTTAAATCTTGTCCATAATTTATGCTACACTACCTCCTGGGAGGGCTTAGCAAAGATTCATGGGTTGGTTTAGCAGACAAAATCTTCAGACGTACTTCCAAGGCTCCGTCTATTGTCGTATCTGTGAGTGAATGGTCAATATATGCGTAATATTGTGTCTGGAGCCATAGGGGGGCCCATGGGAGTCTAAGCTCTCACACCATCAGGCTGGCGGTACTTCAGCGAATCAGGAAGCCGGAGGGAGGGGGTTGCAATCATTGTTAACAGCAGGTAGATGGCAGGCATACCGCTCACCAGGTATACAGCTCTTCGGCTGGGCGAAACACTACTATAGTGAGAGATGCAGCATAACTAGTAGCAGGAATCAGCAGCCTCCCCTGGTGCTACGTAATCCCTGCTGTAAGATAACTTTCAATTAGCTCTGTTATTGCAACAATGTGTGTGTGTGTTGATGAGGACAGGTAGAGGAGTAGCAGAGGAGGACCAACGCTCCCTTCCCCCTTGAGCTGTGCTTAATGAGGTTTCCCACTAATAAGGGACTGCAAGCAGTGTGCTGGTCGAGAGCAATTGTCCTGGATGAGCACGTCCCTTAGGAAGTCCCTGCATGGGCCAGGCAATGTCCCCAGGTGTTGGCTGGTCAGAGGAGGGGAGATGGACCCCTATTTCTTGGTTTGTCTTATGGAGCTTGCAGGCGGCTCTCCCGTCGCCACAGGCAAGAAGACTGTGGTCTCAGAGTCCAGAGTCTGTCCGGCTGAGCACTGTGACCCCCCCAGTGACAGTACTCACAGTTGTATATTTCTATAGCGCACGCTTCAGTGCGAGATTTCCTCTGCGCTGCAGGCCCCGGGTCTCCGATTGCGCCCGTTGTATCTCCCTCCGGCGTAGGGCTCCCGTGCCGGTCACCAGTGTGCGTGCACCGCGAGCTCCGCTCCTCTCCGGGCACGCAGCGGCAGTGTCTGCTCAGGGGCCTCGCTGGCCCAGCTGCTTTGGGATCCGTCACCGCTCCCGGCGTCGTCCTCTGCGCTCTCCTTTCGCGCGTCGCCGTTATAAGCAGGTAAGCGAGGAGGGTGTCTCAGCTTGAGCGGTCTTTGCTTCACTGGGCTAGTTTTCACCGCACGGCCCTCCGCACGTGTGTCCTGCCCCGCAAAGTCTTCCTTGCTGCTGACTTGGTATGGTGCCGGGGATGTCTGATGCTCATTCTACTCTCTGGTGCTCCCCGGGGTGGCTCCGGCCAAGATGGAACTGCGGCATTGCTTTGGCCTCTCCGGCAAAACCTCTCCACTATCGACTCCCAGGGGTGTCCTCCCATCGCCATACTACACAGCAGATCAGGTGCCCCAGTGCCTCTGTGGATGTTCTCAGTAGCGTTTGTACGCTTGCGGGCACGGATGGCTGCAGTAACACCTGGATGTTAAGGTCTCTTTCAGGAGCTAGTGTAAAAGGCGGCCATGCTGGATGCCCCGCCCCCGGAAGTCAATGCAAATAAATTTATATAATTTATACAATGCAATTTTATGGATTTTATTTTGGATATTCTATCAGTCATTTGTTAAAATTAACCTACCCTTAAAATTATAGACTGTTCATGTCTTTGTCAGTGGGCAAATTTACAAAATCAGAAAGGGATCAAACAATTATTTCCTTCACTGTATATCCAAATAACATAACTATATGTCACAGGGCATTAAAAATTGTAAGAGGTTGTCCTATATGATAAAGTAATTGCATTTTTGGAGGATTTGCCATTACTTTCTAAATGGTGAATGTCTGACTGCCAGAACTCCTACCAAGTAAGAGAGTGACACTATGGTTAAGGGACAATATTGGTACCAGAAGCATTAAGAGACACTGGAGGGTGTATTCATTGCTTTGGAGTGAAGTCAGTCAGGTCTACTAATTGAATCATGTTTGAATCTGACGAAGGAAAATCGGACCATCACCATTCCTGACAGTGACAGTGCTGCATGGCTGATATAACACTGCGTCCTTTGTACAATGTCTTCTTGTTTAGTGAAAGTCCCATCTATCCATTGTGCTGGAATCTGCATCACATCTGAATTCAAGAAACATCATTAGCTGTGCATGATAAAACATCCCTGCCCTGTGGAATTGGTAGTTTTATTCTGTTCCTGACTTACAGCTTAGACACCTGGTTTTATCTGACCATGTTTCAGGCCAGTGACTACATTTTTTTTTCAGCTATGTACTTGTGGCTATATCTGGCTGTCAACTTGTGACTACACTGGGAACTGTTAGACTCTGCAGCAAAGTCCAATAACTGGTAGTTTAATCTAGAGCTCCCTTAGATTCCACACCCCATTTTAACCAGAATAAAGCCCCTTGTGGGCTTAGGGTCCAGTATCTAAACTACCAGAATCTTAACAAGTACATCTAGCAGAATTTATATGCAGACTATATTGAGGGCTGTGCATGGCCCTGCACTTCATGGTCCTTGTTCATAATACAGTACCGGATGCCTATTTATAGTGATACGTTCTGTGTGTAAAGCCCACTTTTATCAGACCCTAAGTTAGAAAAAAATGTGTGGTCTTTTCCACTACTTCTCCACTTTAGCATCAAACTAAGACCTGTCATTTGCTAGAGGAGCACCTTGACATCTGCCAATGACAGGTCATTATAAGTGGCTTTCCACAACGTGAATGTTTCTGAATATAGGAAAAACAAGGTGCTATATTTTGGAATGCAATTCATTAGTGTGGAAATGATGAAAATAATTTTGTTTTGCATTAATTCCTGCAATAGAAACTAAACTTACTGGGTCAAAATACTTAAGGTGCATATATATATTGGTATTGTCCTCAATATGGATCATTTTTAGGGAGTTCATTTTATCACCAGTGAGACCTGGCAAACTTGGCTTGGTGCAGAAAAACAAAATACACTGTGCTTAAATTTTTAAAAAAATATTAAATTAATAAGTTTCCTTAATTTCTCAAAAACTGTAAGGCCCCGTTCACACGGCTTATTTGCCGACGGATTGGCCCGTTTTTCCGCGCCGGATTTGCGCTTCAATACGGCGCCAATCCGTGGGTGAGTCATTACGGTATATCCACTGCTCTCATTGAGAACAGTGGAATCCGTCGCTTTCCTCCCCGCTCGGCAAATCCGCCGCAGGGGGAGAGAAACTGACATGCACATTATTTACGCGCGGACGCGCCGTAAACAATGCATTGTCTATGGGGCCGGGAGCGGCGCCCCGCCGCCGCGCTCCGGCCCCGCCCCCGTCCCGCCCCGTATTCACGGCGGATTTGTGCGCTCAATACGGCGCACAAATCCGTCGGCCATAAGCCGTGTGAACGGGGCCAAAAAGTTTTTCAAAAGTGCTGCCACAATAAACAGATGAAAATATTTAAACAGTTTGTACACACCTCAACACTGAAAATGGAACCACAAAAAGGGCAGGTGTTGCGGAGATCTGGAGCTAAATTGGTAGGTGATGCTAAAGTAGCTAAAACAGGGATGGCCTGTGATGTAGATGGGCCGTCTTTAGGGCGTAATACTCCACAATTACAACACCCCTCTCTCCACCCCTGGTTTAACACCTCACACAAATCCATGAGGTCAGCTCTCCGCCATTATAGGGCGGTGGCATCACACTTCCCTTTGTTTCAGAAACTTCTCCTGGGGGATGGTACACATAGGCAGTTGCACCCCCAGTGCCCTGCCTCTCCTCACTCCATCCCTCCTCATGAATCCAAACAGCTGTATTATACCATGATTCAGCTATCAACAACAACCCAAGATCCGTCAACCTGCCACGTTTCTGCACCAATCCCAATCTCCAATCTTCTGGCTGAAGTCTTCCACCCACAGGCAACTCCATAATTTTCATCAAAGCCTTAACATTTCTTATCTGAGTTTTCCCTTCTCGATCCCCAACAAGCTGCTTTGGGGTCCTACCAGCAGTAATCGTAGATTGCTGAGCCCCCATAATCTATTTCTAGCTAGCAGCAACACTCTTCTATGCTAAAAGGCTGGAAACTAATTTCCCTTATCTTTATCTCCTACAGAGCCAGTAGATGGCACTGTGCACCAACCCAAAATATAACTCGAGGCTAAATTCCCTATCCCCTACAAAGCCAGTAGGTGGCACTGTTCATTAACCTGAAACAAAACTCAAATACAGCAAAAACAGCTCTATCCTATCTATCATATACAATTTAACTTAATTAACCTCGGAGGCAAGACATTTACAGTTACAAACAGTGATAGGAAGTGCTGAGTTTCTAAGTTTGGACTGCAGCCTTTTCCTTTCTCCCCCTGCTTCTCTGTTGAGAAGCGGTATTGCTGCAGACAATTGGTCCTAGACCAATGTTGCCCTTAGTTAGCACGTCACACAATCCCTATCACACACAAAACAAAAGGGGCGCTCAACGACTCCAACCGCCAAAAGAGCATTAATTACCTCAACCACAGATTGCGTCTCTGAGAACCTAAATTTGCCTACTCTTAACCAAGTAGACTACTCACTGACTCCACCGCCTAGAGAGTATCGGCTCAGAGGAACCCTACAATCTGTGGGAGACCCCAGCAAAACCAACCAGCGAATGCCACAATACTCAATACACATAAAACAGAAAAACCCCACTGGAAAGCACTATGACAGGTTCGTAATAAAGCAGTGACTGACCATATACCTGTCAGGTCCATCCAGAATATCGAGGACCCAGATGTGACCCAACCACAGAGACAAAACTTTCCAGTGTAAGAGAATTTAAAAACTCTTACCTGTACTTGTTTTTGGGAGCGGCCGTCTCCTCTGTGCGTCGGCAGTTCAATCACACCTTTGCCTGCATCGATATCCTTGGATGTTGTGTGTGTATATATATATATATATATATATTTATATATATATATATACATATATCACTGCTCCTCACACAGGGGGCTCCAAGTGTTGTAGATAGAACCACAAAAGGGCTCTACTTATGACGTCATCATCTGTAGTGTATAACATAAGGATTCAACACTGTGTCTGTATGAGCTGCTTGTGTAGTGCAGTGCATAGGTGATCAGCTTGGTAAGACAGAGGTTGGGAGTTCAAGTCCTATCGTTTTTTTTTTTTTTCTTTTATAAATTGTAAACATATGTAAAGATATGAAAATATATGTGTAGACATTGTTGTAGATAGAACCACAAAGGGCTCTACTTTCCAGCAGGGGACCAAATAAGTATATTAGTTAGCACGTGCTAAAGAATTCCAAGCCTGACACTTTCTCAGACAAAGAGATCTGCTGCTTTATTACAAAGAGTCAAGGTTTTTAACAGATCGGGGGTGTACACATTCCTTAAGCAACATAAACCCTCTTGATTGGCTCTTCTTATCTACATTTTAAATGACCCTCCTTTCTCTTTGTTAGAGAGAAGAAAAACATCTAAGATGGGCAGCCATCTTGGCATATCTAGGTGTGTCTGAACACAGACGCCATCTTGTGAATGTAATAGACATTATACATAATACATTCTATAACAGTTATCCTTTACAAGCAGATTATATATACGGCCATTTGTTAACACATTAAAGAGTGTATGGTTATACAGGCAGCTTTTACGTGCATTATATATAAAGACATATGAGGTATTATACTGATTAATACATTAAATAGAGACACAAAGGATCACACATCTATAACCTTTGTTCCCATCCACAACAACATCTATGATTTTATATATATATATACACACACACACACAGAAAGCTCCCCTATATAGTGTCCCATCCTCACAGTCACACCAAGCACTTCCAACATATGTGATACAATGCATATACTCTCGGGGATGAGACATGATATAGGGGAGCTATGTATGTGTATATATATCATTATAGAGATTGACATATATATTTTAGGTCTCTTACATATGTGTAGAATTTAGGGGGGGGGGGGAATATACCCGGGGGGACTAGAACTCCAAACCCCTTCATTGTAAAACCAACACTCTACCACTACACCATCAGCCAAGTCAGTTACAGGTTGAGCAGGTTCTTCTCTCAAAGCTGATCTGCTTCTCCCCCCACTATTTTCACTCATATCACTGACAGCAAGCAGAGATCTTTACTTAAGGCTGACATTTGTCCTTGTAGTTGAGTAAAGGTCTCTGCCTGTTGTCAGTACAATTTGGTTGAACACCACTAGAACAGAAGTTAAAGCGGCTGGCTTTCAGTGTGTAAACTAAGAGATATAATAGATATAATAGGTGCTTGCTGCAGCTTGTGGAGCCTCAAGGCTGCAGACATAAGCATGCAGGAGGCTACAGAGCTGTTATATCCAGACAACCCTCTGCATCCCCTGCTTCAAACAAAATGATGATGTCACAGTTCTTTAGTGAGGGGAGACACGCCACGTGGGAGGGGAGACACGCCTGCTGAGAGGAAGAACACGCCCCTGGATTTCAAACTCAATCTGAGAAAATTAGCAGAACAGCACGAGCAGCTCAAACGATAAATCCCCTTTAAGGCATCTATGGCTCAGACTGACATCCTATGATACTCTATATGGGTTAATGCAGACATAATCAAGAATGAGTGCCGGAACTAACATACTTGTTTCCGCCTGGAGACAGATACCTCGTCCTTAGAATAGTTTGCAAACATTAGAAGTTGATATGCGGCACATGTGCAGTATAATGCCTGCGCATGCACAGATCACAATGCTGTTGCCGCACTTGTGCAAAAATAAATCATACAATAATAAAACCCTGCCAAATCCTCAAATAAAATAAAATCTTCAGTAGAGAAGGGGCAGAACAGGATCTAGAAGGAAAAAAAAATAAAATAAGACATAAAAAACAAACCAGATACACAAATCGCAAGACAGAACAAAAACAAGAGAATCGTTGAGACCAAGGAGATCTATTGTATTCAGTGAGACTATCCAACCTGTTTCTTTTAAAGCTAAATGTTTTTTTGAAGATCATCACCAGGAAGACCTGGATAAATCTGGTCTATAGCTTTTATTTTAAAAACCTGTAGTGTTTAATCTATGATACATCTTAAAGTGACAAGGGATAGTTCTCAATTGATCCAAGTCTTTTACATCCTTTGCCGATAGAATACCAAGAACATATTCTGTAAGTGGTAGGGTTCCGATAACAAGCTGTATCTCTCAAATAGCATCTTAAGGCCATGTTCACACGGCTTAAAATGGGCCGTATTTCGGTCCGTAATTACGCGCAGAAGTGCGCCAAATACGGGCCGAAAACGGCCCATTCATTACGGTAATTCACAGTTCTCATAGAGAACTATGGATTACGTCTCCTCTCCCCGCCCGGCGAACCCGCTGGGCGGGGAGATAATTGACATGTGAATTACTAGCGGCGTATATACGCGCCGCTGGCAATTCAAGTCTATGGGCCGGCGAAGTGCCGGCCCCCTGCTCAGTCCCCCGCTCCCGCCCCGCCCCCGGTCACACGGCATAATTGCGGGGCGTAATTACGCCCTGCAAATACACCGTGTGAACATGGCCTAATTGTCTTGTAGTAAGACGAACTGATGTCTTCTCACCTGTACAGGTTGCAAAGTGTATAACATGAGGGGAGGGACAGGTGCTCTTGCATACAATTCTAAATACATTTGTTCTTGTAAAGTCAAAGAAACAGGTTGATATTACAAAATTAGAACAACTCAAATATTTCTACAGATAAAAACTAAAATACATTGATGTATAAAGGCACACAGGATGCCATCATTGCAGTACCTTAACACTGTTAATAAAGAGTATGAAACAGTTATGTTAATCCAAACTCAAGGAATTCCAATAAAAAATAAAAAATTTAAATTTGAGCATAATTCTAGAGAGAAAAAGCATAAAGGCAATCCTGACATCCAGTCGATGTATACAGGGCCTCAACATCATATGTCACTATGAATATATCTGTTTTAAAGGGAACCTGTCACATAGGTTATGCCCCCCTTGCCGAGGGCAGCACAAGCTAGTGTCAGCCCTGCTGTTCCCAGCACTGTGTCCCTTATTCTGTAAGATGCAGCCGTTTTAGAGCATTTACCACTCAAATCTTATTCATGAGCAGGTGTTAGTCCCGCCCACCAAAGGCTAGCCCCGCCCACTGACAGTTATTCACATGTTTCGACCTATTCAAAGTAATAGGTTTATTGGTTGAGGTAGGCGGAGATAGCCTCAGGTGGGCTGGGTTTGAAAAAAACTGACTCATTGAATGACTCTTCGAATGACTCTTCTGGCTGAAAACTGCAGATTTGAGCACTAAATACATGAAAACCACAGTATCTTACAGAATAAGGGACACAGCACTGGAAACAGCATGTCTGTCACTAGCTTGTGCTGTCCTTAGCCAGGGGGGCAAAAATTATGTGACAGGTTCTCTTTAAATTACAGGTCCTCTACCGTCATATATAAAAGATACAACAATTCTGTTATGACAGTTAGAGTCTTAACCAATGGGCATACATAGAAGTCCACACGCTTACACCATTCGTCTAAATGACTGTTGATCCAACATATAATCAGATGTCCATGTGGGTTACGTGAGTTTTCATATATTTTTGGAAGAAACAATAATGTTGCTATTGTAAGTTCTTCGATTATTAAAAATGCCTAAACCTTCAGTCATACAACTTCATAGGGCATAACACTTTTATCTGAGGGTTTTATCACAATATTGTGTCTCCTTAACCCCTTCCTGACGGACGGTCATAATAATATGGCTCTAAATTATTTTTAATGGAGTTTATTCTTCGGAAAAAATGATGTGTTATATGTATTCTACAGGATTGTTTACGCAATCCGGCAATAACCAAAACATGTATGGTTTCCGTTATGTTTTGGTACTGTAAAAAAATTCCAAACATTGTCTATTTTTTAATTTGCACCGTGGCGCCATTTTGTGCGACCAATAACTTTTTTGTACTAACACCTTCAGACGTCAGTGAGGCGACATTTTTTGCAGACTGAAGCATACTTTTTATTGCTAGCAGTTTGGAATGCATGCAACTTTTTTGATCACTTTTATTCCAATTTTTATGCGACGTAAAATGTCCAAAAAACGCAATTTTGGCGTTTGGAATTTTTTTTTCTTTTACGGTGTTCAGCGTACGGGATAAATCATATTATATTTCTATAGATATGACTTTTTCGGACGCGGCGATACCAAGTATGTTCGTCAATGAAAGTTCAGCTTCTCCCTGTGTTGGTTCAGATTGCACAGGTGTGTGGATGCACGGAAGACCGGGAACTCCACCGGCACATTAATGATTAGGAAAATGAAGCGATCCAGCATCCATATGCAGTATAGTGGAGTGGCGGCTAGCCAGCGGTTAAGAAGGCACGTATTTTAGTGCTTAAAATCTCATAACTTTAATAGAAAAATCTTTAAAAACTTACATGCAGATTATCTGGTATACACATCCATCATGTGAGGTCACAACCACCATAAACGGGACGGCACTAGATCGTGCCTGAGTCTTCTCAGACCGACGCGTTTCGTATAGATATATCTAGTCATGTCTAGTGGTAAACAGGTTTAGGGCTTTATAGTGACCGGCATTGTGTGACTCAATCGCCAGTAAGATTGGGTAATATAACCCTGTATCTTCCATTGCATAGGTTCCGAAAAACATGTGCACCAAATTTAAAAACCTTACGTGACCATATGTAATAAAATACAAGATATAGAACAGCAGGCACAGATCTTAAGAATAGGAATACATTAGGTAGAAATACGGCATTGAGGTATAAATTAGAAATCAATCAATAATGGTATAAAATATCATACCTAATGTTAAGACCCCGGGGTTGTCTCGTTTGCAGTGTGAAGATCTATTTAGCTTCACATCTCAGTAGTTTATCTCTCACATTGCCACTTCTCTCCAAAGGGAAAATTCTCTGTATACCCATTATATGGAAAGAACTAGTGTCCCCTGAATGCATTTCAATAAAATGTCTAGACACTGATGACATGTCAGGTCTCCAGGTGTCTTTTTTTGCATCCGATAGATGACGTCTAATACGGACTTTGAGGGGTGTAGTCGTACATCCCACATATTGTACCTTGCATAGGTCGCAACAAATTAAGTATACCACATTTTTGGAATTACAATTGATATACTGATATACATTGTATTTTTTCCCAGTAACATAAGATGTAAAAATATGACCAACTTTCATATAATGGCATGTAGTGCAGATATTATGTCCACATTTATATGAACCTTTATGTTGAAGCCAAGTTTTGGCTGTTTGTTCATGGTTAATGTACAGACTGGGGGAGACGATGAATCCCACATTTTTAGCTCTCTTTGGGACAAATCGAACCCCTTTATCTATGATCTCCCGCAATTGTGGATGCGTTTTCAGTATAGGTAGATGTTTCTTAATAATCTTGACTACATTTTTAAATTGTGGGGAATAGGTGGTACTGAATGTAATTCCCTCAAACTTTTGTCCCTTTTTGTTGTTATGACAATGTTGTGTATTATTGACTAGTTGTTCCCGTGGTATTAGTTCAACTTTCTTTAAGCTCCGTTCTAGTATATTATCGGGGTAACTTCTTTGTCTAAATTTGTCTATGACTTTATTTTGTTGTACCCTAAATTCTTCTATTTGGCTACAATTTCTTTTGATGCGTATAAGCTCACCCGTGGGTATATTGTCAATGACATGTTGAGGGTGGCAAGACGTAGCATGTAGGATAGAATTTAACGAGGACGGTTTGACATAGGGCTTGATTTGTATCGTGGCATCAGGGATTCCTCGCAGTGTCACATCCAAAAAGTCTATAGTGTCATATTGCATACAGTATGTAAAATTAAGATTCATAGAATTATTATTGATGTACTGTATGAACTCAGGGACCACCTCAGGGGGGCCCTCCCATATCAGGAGGAGATTGTCGATATATCTTCCGTACCACCTGATATGGGAGGCAAATGTATTACCATCCGAAAATAGAAATTGTTCCTCCCACATTGCCATGAAAATATTCGCTAGTGAGGGAGAAAATTTAGCCCCCATAGATGCTCCCTTCAGTTGCAAAAAGAATGTTTTTTTGAAGGAGAAAAAATTGTGTTTCAGGAGGAATTCCACCACCAAGATAAGAAATTCATTGATGTTAGGGTCATAGGAACTATATTTATCCAGGAACATTTTAAGAGCAATTAAAGCAAGTTCATGTGGCATCGATGGATACAGTGCCATCACATCACAGGTGAGCCACACATAATTACTTTTCCATTGGATTTGTTCCATGATGCCAATGACGTGCTTGGTATCGCGTAGGAAACCAGGAATGGAAGCAATAAGGGGTTGTAACAAGTTATCAACCCAGGCACCTAACTTTTCGCTGAAAGAGCCTATTCCACTGACTATTGGCCTCATGGGGGGTGGAAATACTCCTTTGTGTACTTTCGGAAGAGAGTACACAATTGGAGTTTTCGGAAACTCAACATATATTTTCTCTGCCATGTTGGATGTTATAGCCCCCATGCATACCCCTTCTGTCAGAAGTTTTCTTAGGGAGTCCTGGAATATTTTAGTAGGGTCACATGTTAAACAACGATAAGTATTTGGGTCATTCAACATTTCTAGGTTTAACTTCTCATATAAGCCCGAATCCAACACAACAACGGCTCCGCCCTTATCTGCCATTTTGACTGTAATGGACTTATCCTCTTTAAGATGTTTAAGGGCCATAAATTCCTGTTTATTCAAGTTGTTGTTCCTATTCCCCTTATCCCGTGCCGATGTTGCTAGTACAACCAAGTCTTGTTCTATCAGTTCTTGAAAAAGGTCTAGAACTTCTGGGCGAGAGTTGACCGGATAAAAATAGGGATTAGGAACCACAAATTTATTTGGACTGGAACATCCTATATCGCTCTCCATCCCTAGGCTTCCCAAATCCGATATATCCCTAAGTTCCCTGAAGTCTAATACACTGGTTGTCACATCAGTATGGTGAGTACTGTCCACATTTTTATTATTAGTTTGTACATTCTCCTGTGTCAAGTTCTCCTGGAAAAAATGATTCTTAATTGTTAGTGACCTTGTAAAGCGATTAGTGTCAATTATAGTATCAAAGACATTAAACGTATTTGTGGGGGCAAAGTTCAAACCTCGAGATAGTACTTGGATGTCCATGTCCGAGAGTATATGCGCCGATAGATTTAATACCGGGTTCGCCTCTTCCGGCGTCTGTAACCTCCACGGCCTCCTCTTGTGTTTCCTCCTCGCTCGTTTGATCCTTCTTGTAAAAAAGATTCTGAGATATTCTGATATGAACGAGTATTCATCCTTGTATTGGTTCGCATGTCGTTAGGGGAATTAGTATTGTCCAAATAACCATCCAGCGTAGAAGATGAAGATTGTTCCGCAGTGGACTCGAAGTAGATATGGCCCCCTGTAATTATTAGAAATAGATATGGCCCCCTGTAATTATTAGAAGTAGATATGGCCCCCCTGTAATAATTAGAAGTAGATATGGCCCCCTGTAATTATTAGAAGTAGATATGGCCCCCTGTAATTATTAGAAGTAGATATGGTCCCCCTGTAATTATTAGAAGTAGATATGCCCCTCTGTAATTATTAGAAGTAGATATGGTCCCCCTGTAATAATTAGAAGTAGATATGGCCCCCCTGTAATAATTAGAAGTAGATATGGCCCTCCTGTAATAATTAGAAGTAGATATGGTCCCATTGTAATTATTAGAAGTAGATATGGCCCCCTGTAATTATTAGAAGTAGATATGGCCCCCCTGTAATTATTAGAAGTAGATATGGCCCCTGTAATTATTAGAAGTAGATATGGCCCCCCTGTAATTATTAGAAGTAGATATGGCCTCCTGTAATTATTAGAAGTAGATATGGTCCCCCTGTAATTATTAGAAGTAGATATGGCCTCCTGTAATTATTAGAAGTAGATATGGTCACCTGTAGTGGCCAGGCTAGTGAAAAAAAAGAAAGAAAGGAAAGTTACTCACCTTGCCAGGATCCTTGCAGAGCTGCTGCCCCCGGCATCCGGTGGGACCGTGCGGTGCAGGGGGTGTGACAACACCTCAGCATCATCCCCCCCTGCACCGCTGATCTTTGTAGATATGGAGCTTAGTGAGTGCCGCATCTACAGCGGATAGGGAAAGCAGGGACGGTAGTGAAATGCCCCTGCTTTCTCTATAGTGATGCAGCCGCACACTGTGTGCAGCTGCTAAGTCTGCGCGGCCGGAATTCAATGGACTAAAGTCACCGGGCGGTCGGCATCAGGTGTAGCCGGGGACCCCTGGTGTAGACTACAACTCGTATTTTCTATTAACGGCTACACAGCACACTTACGGTTGGTTTTCCAGTGGATTCAAAATACTGAATCGGCTGAAAAACAACCAAAATCCTGTGCTGTGTAGGCCTAGCCTTAGATTATCTATCATACTCCGACAAAGAATCTGTTTAAGTTGGTCGGTTACGAATTTAACAAAAAGTTCCATGGCTTGGCATAATGATAAGGATGGAGAATTTTTAGATCTAGAGATAATTGAGGCAGTTGTATCATCCTGTTCATCTGCCAATTCCTCTTTAGTGGCTGGAAAATTTGTGTCAACTTTTGAATACAGTTTTCTTTAAGATCAACTTCTGGGCAAATAGATTCAAAGAAATGAAAACTGTCAGCCAGTGAAAATGACAAACCTAAACTAGAATCTCTGTTTGTACCCAACTGTGTAAGCAGAACACAAGCTAAAGTAATTACCTTAAATTTATCAAATCTTGGATTGTTTAGATGTTTGTTCTGTACCTCTTTTTCCTGATGTTTAATACATTTTATCCATTTTTCATTTGTATTTTGTTGATTCATTACTAATTGATATATCAGATGTATGTAACCCACAAGACAAAATTTAATATCTGTCTTATAACATTTTCCACTCTATAGTTTGATTGCTGTCGCTACTGATATACTTGACCTGTTTCAAAATCTTCCAAATCATGGCAAACACGGTCAACACAAACCATCAAAAGGCATTTCCATGACATTAGACTGTGAGCTAGACATTGAGCCTCTCGACTGCAGTGATAGCTTGAGATTAGTCTGGAGACTATAAGGTTGCTTTCACACAGTGCAGTTTTAACTGCGTTCCAATTAAACTGCATTTATTACTAGCAAGCTTTTTTCAGTTGTCTAAATTGTTCAGAAATGTGTTTCAAGTAAGTAATCAATTACTGTGTTTGAACTCTTGTGAATTACAAAAACACTAATTGATTACTCACTTTACAAACAGTTTAGATAAGTGAAAGAAGCTTGCTGGTAATAAAGGCAGTTTAATTGGAGTGCAGTTAGGGTGCATTCACAGAGCCCAGTTTTGGTGCAGTTTTAACAGTGCTCCAATTAAACTGCCTTTATTACCAGCAAGCTTTTTTCATTTATCTAAACTGTTTGGAAAGTGTGTAATCAATTATTGTGTTTGTAATCCACAAGACTTCAAACAGTCATTGATTACTTACTTGAAACACCTTTTTGACCAATTTAGACAACTGAAAACGCTTGCTGGTAATACAGGCAGTTTAATTGGAGCGCAGTTAAAACTGCACCAAAACTGCGCAGTGTGAGAGCACCTTACCTGCGCTCCAATTACCAACTTACTTGTGGACCCAATATAGGGTCGTTGGTAGCTATATAGGGTCCTCAGTATGATAGATATATAAGTAATAGGTCCCCCAGTATGGTAGATATAAAATAGGCCCCCCCAGTATGGTAGATATAGAATAGATCTCCCAGTATGGTAGATATATAAGTAATAGGTCCCCTAGTATGGTAAATATAAAATAGGTCCTCTGGTATGGTAGATATATAAGTAATAGGTCCCCCAGTATGGTAGATATATAAGTAGTAGGTTCCCCAGTATGGTAGAAATATAAGTAATAGGTCCCTCAGTATGATAGCTCTATAGAGCAAATTCCAAATAAAAAAAACTAACAGTACTCACCTCTTTTCTGTTCCCCTGTTGAAACTGTCGTCCAAAGGATGCACATACCATTGAAGAGACTGTCAGCGCTCCGAGGCCACAGCAGCGGCTCAGAACCTGGCGACCTCAGATTTGGGACAGTGGTGGTTTTATCCCAGGCACAGGCCGAGGATAAAACTGCCTAGCGACGCTCATGCCTGCTGCACTCACACAGACCAGATGTAATACAAAATTGAAATTGTCTTGGGGGCCAAAACTTACTGCATGGCGGGCCAGAGTTTGACACCCCTGACGTAGAGGATGCCCCCTTGTTCTGTATACCATCATGGGTATAAATAAATCTTGGGAGAGATTTCTAAATTGACCTTTTTGATTGACAAATAAACTTTATTTGTAAAATCATAATCGTGTATACAAACAGCAGAATCAAGATATGAGGTCACCAGAGCAGTTTAAAGAATAACAGTAAGTCATGATGTTATATAAGCACAATTACACTGGACCAATAGGGAATGTATAACAAGTTGACAAAGTACCCATCGTGGAGGAATAAGCTCAGTGGTAGTCACATTAAGTGCAGACACAGGTTTTAAGTGCATACATAAACAAGTTTTATGTCTCTTGGACTCAAAAACATTAACAAAACCAGCTTTCTTCAGCTTATAAACCGAACAAATCCACAAAACAGTCCTTTATTCAGGAATAATAGAAAAGATAAGCAATGGAACCGCCTCACCAGGTCAGTGGCACAGATTTCCTCCAGCAAGCAGTGGATAGCTTGACACCTCCACACCTCACTAAAGCCTCCAGCTTTCTCAGACTGTTCCACACTGAGCTGTGTCAGCTGTCTCTTATGTACCTGGTAAGGCCTGAACTGGAGTATGGGAGCAACCTTTCCCACCTGGCTCTCCGCTCCATGAAAAACCCAGACCCGAACTAAAATAAAAACAAAGCGGCTCAGCAACATAACATCGCTGGCAACAGGCTAAAGAGTTGTTTCATATCACCGGGCCAGCCACCTGGTTGATACATACCTTCCATCGACCAATTTAACCCTTGGCCTCTTACAACCCCCCCTCTGCCCCAAGCCGGGGGTTGGCACCTTCTGTCACCAGGCCATGGATTCTCAGCAATGTGTCCACATTCCCATGCAGCTTCCCTGGTCTATTCTCCACAAGGAAATTGAAATCCTGGAGTGCAAGAAACCACCCTGGCATTGTATCCTTTCCTTTCCCATCCATTTTAGTGGGACATGATCAGATATTAAACTGAATTTTCTCTCCAGCAGGTAATATCTTAGGGAATCAAGAGCCCATTTAATGGCGAGACGTTCCTTCTTGACTATGGCATAGTTTCTCTCACATGCCGACAGCTTTCTACTGATTAACATGACAGGGTGCTCCTCACTGTTGATTTCCTGGGACAAAACAGCGCCCAGACCCACATCAGATGCATCTGTCTGGACTATGAACTCTTTGCTGAAATCTGTGACCAAATTCACCGGCTGCTTACACAAAGCCTTTTTAAGCTCTTCGAATGCCCATTCAGCCTCAGGAGACCACTAAACCATGATGGACTTCGTGCCTTTGGTAAGGTCTGTTAAGGGGGCAGTGATCATGCAAAAATTAGTGATAAACCTCTTGTAGTATCCTGCGATCCGCAGAAAGGCTCTAACCTGTTTCTTGGTTAATGGCCTTGGCCAGTTCTGGACTGTGTTCACCTTATTTACCTGAAGCTTGATCTCACCCTTTCCTACTATGTATCCAAGATACCTTGCCTCTTCCATGCCCATAGCACATTTCTTAGGATTTATGGTGAAACTGGCTTTTCTTAAGGCCCCAAGTACTGACTGGATTTTACCAAGATGGCTCTCCCAATTTATACTAAAGGTGACTATATCATCCAAGTATGCCGCTGCATACTTTTTGTGGGGGCCTAAGATTCTGTCCATGGTTCTCTGGAAGCTGGCAGAGGCTCTCTGTAACCCGAAAGGCATTCTAACATACTGGTAGCAGCCATCCGAATTGGAAAATGCTGTCTTTTCCTTAGCCGCTTTGGAAAGGGGATTGTGCCAGTAGCCCTTTGTCAGGTTCAAGGTGGTAATATACCGGGCAGGTTCTAGCCTCTCAATGAGTTCATCTACCCTAGACATGGGGTAGGCATCAAATTTAGACACTTGGTTCAGTTTTCTGTAAACATTGCAAACTGCCACTCCCCAGACGGTTTTGGCACCAACACTATAGGACTTGACCACCCACTCTTTGCCTCCTCAATTACCCTCAGTTCTTTTTACCTCTGCAGAAATCACTTCCCTACGGGTTTCTGGAATCCTGAAGGGTTTGATATTTGCCCAGACATGAGGTTCTGTGAGGATCTCGTGTTCAATGACCCTGGTGAGGCCTGGCAAATCGGAGAACAAATCCCTGTTCTGTGCAGCAACTCCTGGCACTGTTGTTTCTGGAAAGGAGATGAAAACCTCCTCAATTTTTACATCTTCAGTACTGACTTATTGCTGCACCACCATGCATGAGGTTTCGGGGAGCCTCTATCCTTCCAAGGTTTTATTAAATGTACATGATATACCTAGAAAGGTTTTCTTTTACCGGTGTGATGGATCTTGTAGTTCACCTCGCCTACCTTTTCTACCACTTCATATGGTCCCTGCCCATTAGCCAGGAACTTGCTCACCACTGTGTGCACAAGTATGAGCACTCAGTCTCCTGGTTGGGACTGTCTCACCCTGGCCGAGCGATTGTACACTTTAGCTTGGACCTCCTGCGCCTTCAGCAAATGTTCCCTCACAATGGGCATAACCTTGGGAATCCTTTCCTGCATTTGGATCACGTGTTTAATCACGCTTTTATAGGGAGTAGCCTCATTTTCCCAAGTCTCCTTAGCCACATCAAGTAACCCCCGAGGGTTTTGGACGTACAAGAATTCAAAAAGCGAAAACCCCGTAGAGGCTTGGGGAACCTCAAACAACAGGTATGGAAGTAGGTAATCCCGTCCCTCTCTACCACCTTTTTCAACATTGCCTTTAAGGTTTTAAAGGGGTTGTGTAATTTCATTAAATGGCCTTCAGAATAAGGGGACAGTGAAAACAAGCAACTTTGCAATTAGATGTCATTAGCAAAGCTGTCTTGTTCTCACAGTACTTCTGTTTCTGTAAACAAACTTCTTCAGTGCTGGTCGGAAAGTTGGATCCCTCCTACTTGCATTTCATTAACTGAGGGCTCTAATAATTTACATTCTGTTCAGCCCCCGGACGGCTGTATTCACGGAGCTTGTATTCCTGCATCTCACTCAGAATTAGGGGCTGTGAACAATTTCACTCTATACAGTTAGCTGCCTCCTCATTGACACTGCAGATGTCTTTATAATCAGAAAACAGGAGAATTGTGCCCGGAGCCTTAATGCTCCTGCCTTTAAGGGATCAAAATTTTTTTCACTCTATACAGCTAAGTGCTCCTCATTGACACTGCAGCTGTCTCTATAATCAGAAAACAGCATTATTGTGCCACAGTGCCTTAATGCTACTGTGTGTTGGTTCCTTATTTAAACATGAAGGGAGACGGATCTGTGCTGGATTCAACTGTAGCAACCGTCCAGCTGTGAGAGATCAGTGCTGAGTTCTGGAAGACTGTTTAGACTGAATGCAGGTATGTAAACAGAGCTTACAAAAAATAAAACTGCAGAGGACAGTGACATGTGGAGGGGGGGGGGGCACACACTGGAGCCAGCATGAACAGTGAAGGGGGGATGATGTCACCCCTTTTCAGTTAAGAAACACCCAGCCAGGAGGGGAAGAAACGCCCCTGAATTTCAGGAAATGAGAGGATCAAGCTTCAAGAGAACAGCCGAACTGATGAAGCCATACATCCCCTTTAAGGTTTTGTTGAACTTTTCCACTAAGCCATCTGTCTTGGGATGGTATACCAAGGTTCTTAACTGAGTGATGTTTAAGAGTGTGCACACGTCCCTCATGACCTTGGACATAAATGGGGTCCCGTGGTCTGTCTAAATTTCTCCCAACAGTCCTGTTTGCAAGAAGATCTGGAATAACTTGCTGGCTATACATTTAGCAGAGGTATTCCTTAAAGGCACCACCTCAGTGTACCGGGTAGTCTACCACCACTCACATATATTGATGTCCTCTGGCGGACTTCACCAGGGGCCCCACCAAGTCCACGGCTATGCGTTGGAATGAGGCATCTATAATAGGTAATGGGAGTAAACGACTGCGAAAGTGGGTGACCGGGGAGGTTAACTGGCAGACCGGGTAGTCACGGATTTCCTTAAAGCAACCCAGCCATTAAAGCTGTTGTAGTACCCTCTCTTTGGTTTTGTCATCCCCCAGGTGACCACCCAACACATGAGAATGGGCCATCTCTAGGACCAGACGTCGATAAGGCCCCAGAACAATTAGTTGCTCCACCACCTCATCCCTTACATTAGTCACCTGATACAGTAACTCATTATTCATGGCAAAATGAGGAAAACGAGTATCGCCCCTGGCTCGTGGGGAACACCATTTAATACTGTCACCTGATGAAAGGAGACCTTTAGTGTCAAATCCCAGAGTTAGGTAGTCCCAAAGTTCTCCCAGATCAGGGACAACCACCTCAGAGGATACTTCCTCTTCCTCATCTCCAGTCAGTACACAAAAAGGAAACTCATTTCCACTATCAGATGGGCGTACAATATCTCCAAAACTATTTTTACCTTTTGGTCTATCAGGCTCTCTGACTTTTCCCCACAAATCCCAGAACAGAGGGAAGTCGCGCCCCACAATTATGTCATGGAGTAGTCCTGTTATCACTCCCACCTCATGGGAGACAAAACAACAGTCCATATGCTTGGTTACCTGGGCCATGGGATATCACCCCCATTCGTTTCCGGGTACCAACTCATGGGACAGAGTAGCAGTCACCAGGCTTACTAGACTCCCTGAGTCCAAAAGTCCAGTCACTAGGACTCCATTCACCTTTACCCCGCAGACCTATGACCCCTCGCCAGGATGAGGAACAGCACTGAAGGCAGGATGGGCAAACATGGAGAAGTGCCTCCTTATGGAACAGTCCATGAGGTAGTGGGACAACAGGCAGCTATATGGCCTGGACCGTGGCACCTCAGCATATGTTGGAATGGGCTTGGCTCCTGGTCACCAACGCTGGTCCTTCCTGGGTCCTTAGACGCCCCTCCATGAAAGATTTGGTCGACCTCTTGAGCTCCAGCTCCACTTCACTTCCATCAGACTCATTTGACTTCCCAGGGAGTGCTTGACAGCCACATACCGCTCTACCAGGCTTACAAGATCATCCGCATTATGGGAATATCCTTGGGCAATCCAGCATTGGACAGGCTCAGGAAGTGCATTGACAAAGCGATCCATTACTACTCTTTCCATCATCTGGGAAGGGGTACAGGTGACTGGCTGTAGCCACTTTTGGACCAGGTGAAGCAGGTTGAACATTTAGGACCTAGGAGGGAGGCTTGTCCCTGCAATATGTCCAGCGGTGCACCAATGTGACCCCAGATGGAGCAATATTTCTGCCTTTAGTTTCCCATAATCTTTAGCATCTTGGAGAATCAAAATCATAATAGGCCTTTCTGCGGGTTCAAACCGTGAGATTACGGGCAGGTACCTCAGACCGCACGTGTTCTAGGAGGGCTATTTCTCCCTGTACCGACTACTCTCTCAAACCTGACAGTAATGCTTTTCATATCATATTTGTAGGACATTCAGCTCAACAGTCCTTTGTGACCCTTATTGTGCCATCATTTGGGCTCTTGGGAGGCACACGTTTCCCAGCGGTTTCTGATGGTGTCTTCAAGGATAGTCCACTTTGTTAACTAGGAGCTTGTTGGTCTCCTGTTGGGTCCTGTTTGTTTTCTGTTGGGCTTGCTGCTGCTGCACATTGCTTTGCAACAGGTGTTTAATGAGCTCCTTCAGGGTGTGCTATGGCTTTTGCCCAGGATATGCAGTTTTATGCACCAACTTTTAAAACCTGTGCCTCTTGGGTCATCTGCCTGCATCCGAAACACTAAGGGCGACATGTATGAAGCTCGCCCCGTCGGAGCGCAAGTTTTTTGCTACGCGCTCGAGACGTGTAAAGCTGCTCCTCTGTGTATGTCAGCCGCCGGAGTGCGCTCATACATGGCGGTGTAAAGAAGCCACCAGCGCCACGCCAAGGTGTGTGAATGCGCAGTGCGGGACTGCGTCCTAACATGTATTCCGATATCGATACCAATGCTGGAGAAATGAGCGCAAAATCATGTAAACATTCCGTACGCGGCATAGAGTTATGATAAAAAAAATCGTTTTTATAATTAGGTGTAAAATATTATCTGAAAAAGGAGCTTAAAGAGAGTAACCTATCAACCTTGACACAAAAAACTAGAATTATAGTAGTATGAAATTATAAAAGAACCTTTTCTCAAATAACATGTCATAGCAATCCAGTGGGATTTACACAGCATTTACCAGGGAAACCATGGTTTTATAACTTTTTAACATATTGTAACTCAGGAGATCTCTTAATACGTAGTTAAGCGAGTTGCGTTGGCTATCGGAGAAGTCGATCGATAGTACCGGATAGATGGGCCGCTATCAGAAATGTTTTTTCGCGAATGAGTGATCATCGATTAGCGCGATGACCATTAAAGCTCTAGGAGAGCACAACAACCTTCATTTATTACACCCAAACAAGGCTGGAGAATGCTGAAATTACCATGCCACAACAGTCAAATGGATGCAATGCTACATTCCTTATGCAACTCAGCTGTAGGTTATAAAAAGTCACAGAAAGAAATTTCACAGACCATTTTACTAATCCCGTCTTGTGAACCGACAGACCTGACCCATTAAACCTGCATCACCCACAAATTAAAAAGTGCCAGAAAGGCAGTAATGATTTGAAACCATCATGTTACTTGAAAACTGACCATTGAAATCCCTGTCCATGGGGAACGCAGAGCATGGAACCCCAAACCTGTCATGACCCCCACCTTTAAAAAGTGCCGGAAGGAAAAAGGAGTACTTTCAACCACCATTTTATGTTGAACTGGACATTGCGAAAATCCCTGTCTGCGAACGCAGACATGACCCCAAAACCTGCATGACCCCCACATTTAAAAAGTGCGGAAAAAAGGAGTCTTTCAACCACTCATTTTTAGTTGAACATGGACATTGATCGTATACCTGTCCTGTGTCCACAAGCGATGAGCCCCAAACCTGTCATGCCCCCCCAACATTAGAAAATGTTCGGCCTTGAAAAATTGAGTCTTTCACCACGCATTTTAATTTTTTAACTGTACATTGACAATACCTGTCCTGGTCCACACAGATCCCCAAAACACTGCGATGACCCCCACATTTAAAAGAGTGCCCAGAAACGGAGTCCCCTTTGCAAACCACCATTATTATGTTTCACATGAGACATTGAGACTATACCTGTCCTTGGGCCACAGCATGTAAGCCCCAAACCTGCATTACCCCCACATTTAAAGAAGTGCCGAAAAAGGAGTCATTTCACCACCATTTTAGAGTTTCACTGAACAGTTGACTAGTACCTGTCCTGGGCCACAGCAATGTAGCCCTCAAACCTTGCATGAACCCCCACATTTAAAAAGTGCCGGAAAAAGGAGTCTTTCAACACCATTTTAGTTCTTCACAGACATTGACTATACACCTGTCCTGGCCACAAGCATGAGCCCGCAAACCTGCAATGACCCCCACAGTTAAAAAGTCGCCGGAAAAAGGAGTCCTTCAGCCACCATTTTAGTTTCACTGGACAATTGACTAACCTGTCCTGTGCCACAGCGAGACCCCAAACCTGCATGAACCCCCACATTTAAAAAGTGCCAGAAAAAGGAGTCTTTCCTACCGACCATTTTTAGTATTCACTCTGGACCATTGGACTATACCTGACCTGGGCCGACAAGTGACCCCAAACCGCATGACCCCCGACATTTACAAATTGCCGGAAAAAGGAGTCTTTCAACCAACCATTTTATTATCTCACTGACATTGACTATACACCTTGTCCTGGGACCACAGCATAGCCCCCCGAAAACCTGCATAGAACCCCCCCCATTATAAAAAGTGCCGGAGAAAAAGGAGTCTTTCAACCACCAATAAAAGTTTTCCTGGACTTTTGCCTATACCTGTTCCTGGGCCACAGCATGAGCCCCAAGCCATTGCATGGACCCCGCGACATTTTAAAAAGTCCGGAAAAAATGGAGTCATTAATTCAACCCCATTTTTAAGTTTCACTGGACATTGACTATAACACCTGTCCTGGGCAACAGCATGAGCCCGCAACCTGCATGACCCCCACTTTAAAATGTGCCTGTAAAAGGAGTCCTTTTTTTTTTCACAACCACCATTTTAGTTTCACTTGACATTGACAATACACCTGTCCTTGGGCCACGCATGAATTGCCCGCAAACTTCAATTGAACCTCCCACATTTCAAAAGTGCCCTGGAAAAAGGAGTCTTCAAAACCAACGATTTTAGTATCTCCAACTGGACATATGAGACTATACCTTCCTGGGCACAGCATTAGCCCCAAACCCTGCATTGCGAAGACCCCACAGCCATTTAAAAAGAGCGATGGAAAAAGGAGTCTTACAACCACCAGTTTTAGTGTTTCACTGGACATTGCGAGACTATACAACCTGTCCTGGGGCCACAGCATGAGCCCGCAAACCTGCATGACCCCCCCATTATAATAAATCTCTTGCGGAAAAGGAGTCTTACAACCACCAATTTAGTTTCACGGGACATTGACTATACCTGTCCTGGGCCACAGCATGAGCCCCAAACCTGCATGACCCCCACATTTAAAAAGTGCCGGAAAAAGGAGTCTTTCAACCACCATTTTAGTTTCACTGGACATTGACTATACCTGTCCTGGGCCACAGCATGAGCCCCAAACCTGCATGACCCCCACATTTAAAAAGTGCCGGAAAAAGGAGTCTTTCAACCACCATTTTAGTTTCACTTGACATTGACTATACCTGTCCTGGGCCACAGCATGAGCCCCAAACCTGCATGACCCCCACATTTAAAAAGTGCCGGAAAAAGGAGTCTTTCAACCACCATTTTAGTTTCACTGGACATTGACTATACCTGTCCTGCCACAGCATGACCCAGGGCCGGAGTTACAGTGGGTGCGGTGAAAGCCCAGGCTGGCGTCCGTCATCTATTAACACGCAGGTTAAAATGCCCTGATGACGCAGCAACGAAAACTGTCGTGCTGAAGCAGAGTGCGGAAGCGGAAGTGTGAGAACTCCAGCCTTCCTCTGTACACAGTCAATACCTGGGTAGCGCTTGCCCCTCCGTATGAGTGTGGACCAATTGAGCTTCACTTGGAAATACTGGTGGTTAACGCTCCTGTTACACCCAGGTGCCCTTTATCTTGGCATTCTTTTTCTCATTTTACTCAACGTGCTGGAGGAAATGGTCTCTGTACTTTGTTCTCTGTCCGTGCTCCATACTCCATGTCCTCTGAATAACCTACATCTGGTCAAGTTTTCCTGTACCTCCCTTGTACAATTCAGAGGAATTTTTTAACAGCTATTTTGTACATGCAAGTTTTTTAGTACTTTAATTCTAGAAAACACATTTTTAAAATAGGATGGAATCCCACCATGTCTTTGTTTCTCTTTTTTTCATTGTATTAAATGGGTTGTCTCAATACAGGGATTGATAGCTATGTTAAAGATCTTGCAAAAACAAGTCATTTTGCAATATGTGTCCATTAACAGTGTCCTACCTATTCCTGTTTCTGACAGCACCATCACCCTTGAGCCACTCTTGACAATTGTGAAGAACAAATGTCTGTTAGAAACAACATTTTTTAGAATAGGACCTGTAGTATAGCTGCATGTCACAGCAAAATGCCCCCAAAAATTCAAAGCATGACCCTTGAGCCACTTTGGTCAATTGTGAAGAACAAATGTCTGTTAGAAACAACATTTTTTAGAATAGGACCTGTAGTATAGCTGCATGTCACAGCAAAATGCCCCCAAAAATTCAAAGCATGACCCTTGAGCCACTTTGTCAATTGTGAAGAACAAATGTCTGTTAGAAACACATTTTTTAAATAGGACCTGTATATTGCTGCATTTCACAGCACATGACCCCAAAAAATTATAAAATGACTTCTCAGCCACTTTAAAAATTGTGAGGGAGAAATGCCACTTAGAAGCCACATTTCTGTTCCAAAGGACCATGATTATTGCTGTATCTCACAGCCACATGACCCCAAAAAATTATAAATATGACTTCTCAGCCACTATTAAAAATTGTGAGGGAGAAATGCCACTTAGAAGCCACATTTCTGTTCCAAAGGACCATAATTATAGCTGTATCTCACAGCAACATGACCCAAAAAATTGAAAAAAACTTCTCAGCACTATTAAAAATTGTTGCATGGAAAAGCTGCACTTAAAAGTCACATTTCTGTTCCAAAGGACCATGATTATTGCTGTATCTCACAGCAACATGACCTCAAAACCATTGACAATGCGAAAACTTCTTAAGATAAAGTGAGTAAATGGAATACGGTGTTGTCATGAAACCTTGCTGTCTTTTACAGTCTCCTCACAGCAAAACCACAAAATGAACTGTTGGGAAAAGAGAAAAAAATTGCAGTAAGAAATGATCATTTTAAAAAAAAGTTTTCAAGAGGACCATTTCTGTTTGAAAAGGAATGTGAAGTAGACGGCAACTAATCGGTGACCTCGGCAATTGGGGCCACAACATCATCAGAGATCCATGCCTGATTCATCTTGATGAAAGTCAAACGATCCACATTATCTGTGGAAAGCCGGATGCGTTTGTCTGTAATGACTCCTCCAGCTGTGCTGAAGGTCCGCTCAGATATGACGCTGGCTGCTGGGCAGGACAACACCTCTATGGCGTGACGAGCCAGCTCGGGCCATTCGTCCATTTTGGATACCCAGAAGTCTATTGGGTCCGGAACACATGCAAAAACATCGGTGTTGAGACGCAGATAGTCGTGCACCATGATCTTAAGCTGATCTCTGTGTGTTGGATGTGTGCCCTGCATTGCATGCGTTGGTGAGGTGGTAAACAAAGATTGCCAGAGGTCACCCATTAGGCTTCTGCCACCTTGCCTGCTGCTGCCGCTACGCCTACTTGGCACTCTACTGCTGTCACGTCGCTGATGTTGTTCCACCGTGACATTTGGGGAACGTGAAGCAGACGCAACAATGCTCCAGTTGATCATTCACAATGTTCACCATTTCCTGCAATTTTCCTCCTCTATGTTGGGTGGGTGGAAGGAAAGTGCTGATTTTGTTTTTGGATTTCCTACCGGGGATCCAGGAGGTGTGCCACCTAGCCCAGTAACAGTTGTTCATTTTGATGGCCTTAATGCGAGGATCATGTGTGAAGGAAACTGGAGCATCCAAGCACTCATGTGAAGAGATGGAGCCTGATTTCCCCAAGCTCTGGGTCGAGGGCACTAGCAAACTGATCTTCCTCATCTTCCTCCTCCGCCTATCAAATTCCCGCCAACCTCTTTCCAAGGCGAGGGACGTCGGTAGACATCGGTGTCTATGAATAAACCTCCTCCCTCCTCCTCCTTCCGCCGCCTCCGCAGCAAGCTTCACACAGCCCTGACTTGCCTGAGATGATTCGCCACCATTGCACTATCACTGGACCCCGAACCACCACTGCCCTAAGAATACCGATGAAATTGTTGAACTGTCGGTCCTTGTGGATTTGACGAGAGAAAGGCTCCGTTGTCTGCACTGTGTCCGTCTCCCTCCTCGTCGCTGGCGGGAACCTGTTGTTTCAGAGTGTCCAACAATCGATCCAGAACTAAGATCACCACAATGCTCATGCTGACAAGGGCATTGTCCGCACTGACCATTTTGTGCTTCTTCAAACCGGCAAGAGATGGTGGCATAAAGCCTTCACCCTGCCTCCACTCCACGTGTTTTCAACACCACCCCGAGGCCCGTAACCGCTGCTTGTCATGCCATGTGTCACTTCGTACTGCGTAATGCATTGGCGCTGCTGCCGACATCGCTGACAAGTGGAGGGTGGAAGTTCCAGCGTGTTGCCGACGTCAACAAAGATACGGTTTGACGGGAAGGCCGAGCTGAACGCTGCAACTCAGCCAGGCTTGACGAAGCAGGGTGCGAACGTCGGAAGTGCGTAACTCAGCCCCTCGACCTTCTTTATCATGAGGCGACCAGACCCGGGTATGCTCTTTAGAAATTTCTGGACGACAAAGTTCCTGACATGTGCCAGGCAAGGTGTGCTCCAGCTACTACCGATCTTAAAAGGCGGCCAAAATTTTCCGAATACGCCCTTATCGCACAACCACCTTGCCTGGCACAAGGTTCTTGTCACCCCTGCCAGCCGCTCGGTCTCGTTGCATAAGCTGTCCACAGCTCCTGACCTGTGTGTGGACGGTCTCCAAGGCAGATTAATTTCAAACGACGGCCTGGTGGATCCTCTGGGCACGTGATGC
This sequence comes from Phyllomedusa bahiana, assembly GCA_025379985.1. Classification (NCBI taxonomy): domain Eukaryota; kingdom Metazoa; phylum Chordata; class Amphibia; order Anura; family Hylidae; genus Phyllomedusa; species Phyllomedusa bahiana. The sequence goes on from JAODAL010006113.1 coordinate 43,952, forward strand.
CACCAGAGGAACCTTGGTGGAAAGAAGCCCTGCACCATACCCTGCGGTTTGAAGAGCGTGCGCCGAGCCTGAGAGCCACCGTCACCCCCAAGACATCCACCCAGCTAACCCATTGACTGATCACAGAGATATAGCGGTCCTGGCCGTGCTTACTAGTCCCATGTTCGTTGTGATATGTGGACTTTTCCGGACACAGATCAGACAACGCGCTTGAAAGTTTTAGATGACAACGTGGCTGGCCATGGCAGGGACCGGCTTTTTCTGGAAAAGAAATGCCTGCTCGGCATCGGTATTGGGGGCAAGCGAGGGCCATGACCGTGCGGAACGCCCTCTTGTGTCCACCAGAACGGAAAGGCAACATTTCAAGGCAAAAAGCCTGGCAATGCCGACATTCAGGCTTTTGGCTTTGGATGGTTTAGGGTTAAAGTGTTCTTCTGCTCCCAAAACCAGGAAACGAAGGCTGGCTGTTAGACTGGCCGCTGTCCGGCGGCAGGTCGACAAACTGGCGGAAGGAGAAGGGTTAGATTGGTCTCTGGTGGTGCTGGGAGGTGTACTCTGGGCGACGGTGGTGAGGCTGAAGCAGAAGGTTTGTGATCCCTGATGCATGACTCTGAAGACATGGGCACTTGAGGAAACGCATTTGGTGTGGTAGGCGGAGGAGGAGTAGGCGGAGACAGAGGGTTGACAGTGGGTTTGAGGCCCCAGGCGTCGTCCTTGGGCCTTTTTTGGCCAAGTGTTTCCCTTCCATTTCAACTTCATGCATCACGCTGCATGTGACTAGACAATGTTGGTGGTGGTTAACCACTTGAAGGTTCTTGCCTCTACTTATGCGTTTGACCTGCAAAGGCGTCATATGACAGTCGCTGGTGAATCAATAGGCTTGCCTCAAGGAAGGCCCAGGCTTTAGAGGTCCAGGACCTTTTTGAACGGGCATAAGGCGAGGAGCGGGGTTTAGCGCTGACCGTGGCTGGCGAATCAAATCAGCGACTTCTGCTACCGGCCCTCTTCGCCTTTTTGTTGGCGGGACCCTTATTGACACTACCCCCATCGTCCTTCCCCCTCGTCCACATGATGAATCGCTCTGCAAGCAAATTCTGCGAAAAGACCAGGATGGATCCCGCATGTCGTAGTCATCATCATCATCACAACACAGGTGACTTGGTCGTCCTGACATTCTCATCCAGAAGCTGCGGGCCTAAAAAGCAAGGGCACTGCAAGGCTTTGCCGACCGTCCCGGGATTTTTGCCGATTGACGGCTTCCTTCCACCTCCCTCTGATGGCACAGTAACTGGGCGTCAGAGCAGAGAAAATCATCCTTTTTTGGCCTCTTGATCTTTTACATGTCCCCACCGCCTTCTGAACCCCAACCGCATTTTTGTCATCAAAGAGGTCTTCAGAAAATGGATTATCCACAGTGGGTGGGACACGATTTGACATTTGGGCTGCTTCATGCTGGACAGATGCTGATGATAGCTGATGACGACATTTGTGTGCCGTAGACTTGCGAGGACGAGGAGGTAAGACTGCTAGATGCAGGTTGCATTAACCACTGAAGGACCGATTGGCGACGATGTTCGTTACTTAGATTCACATGGCCCTGACCCAGCTATTGACAGGCCTGACGTCCCTGCAACTGACGATCCGCTGGCAATGCTTTGTATGTCCGTCCAAGCACTGGGAAGGAGCACCTTCTCGTCGTACCCTCTACCTCCATGTGCTACCCCCTTCTTTGCACGCTACCCCTCCTTGCTCTCCATGTTCATAAATGATAAAAATTTGAGAAGGTTGATGGAATAGTTTTTTGGAAAGTCTCTATTAAAGACGGCAAATCACAGTATATCTCAAATCCCTCTAATCAAAACAAAAATGCTGGACTTCAAATTTTAACTGCAAGGTGTCTATCACAAATCTGGACTGTGGCAAAAGTCCAAAAAAACAACTATCCTGGTTTATGTTTTTGATATAATAAACGGTAATTTTTTGCACCTTTCCAATTCACCTGTAGTGAATATGAGAATTGCTGTTTTAAGATTTACGTAGAAGCTGCGTCAATGAACAGTGCTGGGTTGCGCAAAAGTCAAAAAACACGTAACTGGTTTATGTTTTGAATATAATAAACGGTATTTTTTTTGCACCTCAATTCACTCTGTGGTGAATATAGAACTGCAGTTTTTAAGATTTACGTAGATGCATGCGTCATGAACAGTGCTGGGTATGCGCAATAGTCAAAAAACACTAACTGTGATGTATTTTGATAAATAAACGGTATTTTTTTGCACCTTTCAAGTTCACCTGTGGTGAATATAGAATTGGCTGTTTTAAGATTACCGTGATGCTGCGTCCATGAACAGTGCTGGGTGCGCAAAAATCAAAAAAAAAACACGTAACTGTTCTGTTTTCGTACGATACACGTTTATTTTGGCAAACAAACAACCTGTGCAGACAACAAGATATGCTGGTTTGTAATTTAAGTGCAAGGTTGGTATATCAACAGTCACAGGTTAATGGGTAAAACTGAACCCTATCTGAAATGATACTGATAATAAAAGTGGAGTTTTGCACCTAACAAAGAGACCTGCAGTTACTAAGAAATTATGTTTATCCAATATAATTTCAGGCTCGGCCCAATATCCATGAAATATTTGCCATATTTCAATAGCCAAAACTGTTAATAATAAAGATATTCCACTACAATGTCTACACTAAGTCTTGGTGAACTTTATCCATTGTTCTTTTATAGATAGACTTGTCTGTGTTTCCGCCCGCGGCCCTACCCGCCCCGCCCCCCCTTCCCACCGCCCGGTGAATTTTACAGCGGTGAGAGATGCTGCTTAAAATTCTCTAGCTAACTACATAAAATGTTCAAATCCCTAAACTAACTAAATTGGAAGATCACAGCTAATAGTAGAGGTTTTCTGTGGCAGAAAAAAGACTAATTTCCTTAGCGGTGTTTCCACCAGGCCGGAGCGCAGGTCCCCTATCTTCCCTAGTGAGACGCTAGAAGTACACTGAGCTGAAACAGTAAACGCTGTTCTATGTTAAAACGAGTTCATGTGATTTTTCCAGCCAATCGCAACCATACACATAGCAGTCATGACGTCGCACACACATCTCACCCTGCTCTATTCTGTAATCTGATTTGCTGGCCGCCAAAATTACAGGAAGCGCCGAAAAAGGCGCGATCTTAATAGATAATGCTCAGATTTTAACCTTAATTATCGCATGATCTGGAAATTTCGATCACCATAAAAACCTTGCCGATTTCAACTTTGTCGATAAAAATCGCTCAACACTACTGAATAGTCCTTTTTGTATACATTATTGTCAACTCTCCTGGATTGTGTGGGACACTCTTACAAATAGTGGAGTCCTCCCGCTCCTCTGGGAGAGTTGGAAAACCTCCCACAGCCAGATAGTTGTCTGTCTGAGGCTGCTTAAATTACAAACAACGCCAGGGTAGCGTCATGAGTTCACACAGCTAGACTATACAGTCTAGCTGCCAGGAGTGCACAGCCTCAACACTGAGGGGAGTGGTTAGTAGAATCGCTTCATTCCCTTACCTGACCAATGTCCAGGAAAGCTGGGTGACAGGAAAGATGGGTGGCACCTGCAGGTGATGGGTGTCACCCAGATTTCTTGCATGCTAGATAGACTATGTGGCCTGTGCATTGAGTATGTACGTAATGTTTCTGTTTATTTTTTTTTTTTCATTTAATTCTGTTGTTAGTAATGGAGGCTTCTGAACAAAGCTTCTCCACTATGGCGCTTGGGCTTGTTGTGAGCCAGCGGTGATTTTTGTCACCCTCAAGGCTGAAAATAACCACTGCTAGTATTACCCCAGAACCCAACACACCAGAGATACTGGGAATAGCCAGGTTACATTATAAAGAGATCCTCTAATGTGATTGTTGGCTTCTGTGGCTGCTGCAGGCTGGCCAATATCAATTAACCTTCCCATCCTGATAATATCAGGCTGTAGCTGTTTACCTTGGCTGGTTATGGAAAATAGGGGGGACCCTACATCATTTTAATTTATTTATTAGTGCAGTGTTTGCAGTAATTAATGGTATAGTAGCGCCTCTCTACCGTACAGTGCGGTATTGTATGTCCTGTACTGCTCTTACATGCAGGGCTGTATTTATAGGTCATGCTACCCTAGGCACTAAACCTGAATATGCCCCCATTAACAATTTGCATTACCACGCCCCTTTCACATCATGCCACACCCCTTTACAAAACCACGCCCACTACAACCATGTAAAAGCTTTAGAAGAAAGCTAATTGAAGGGTAGCCAGGGCTCCCTTTAGATGTTAGGTAGCAGGGCCCCCTTTAGATATTTGGTAGCCAGGGCCCCCTTTAGATGTTAGGTAGTCAGGGTCCCCTTTAGATGTTAGGTAGTCAGGGCCCCCTTTAGATATTTGGTAGCCAGGGCCCCCTTTAGATGTTAGGTAGCCTTCCCTCCGATTCACTTACTTGTCCTGAAGAGCGGAAGGCCTCGGTCTTCTTCCCTTCGGCGCCGTCCGTGCGCTGTTAGAAAGAGTGGGAGGGGCAGCGCTGTCCCTCTCTTTTCCCAGCAGCGCACCGTGCCACTGAAGAGACAGACAGCACCAGCATAGCTACTAAATGTAAAAGGCTGTGCACATCTAAAATATACTTTGAAAACGTAAGCATAGGTGCACACTGAAAAGGCAATGACATACATCTAATACATAAATCAGTGGCACACTAAAGACTAAGTAAAACCTCAAGTTATATAGGAATATAGGAAATGCTTTACAGCTAAGGAAAATATGAAAACCTGGGACTCTTAGTTTACAGTATTTGATCAAAGATTGTATTAAGCTCACCTCCCAACACGTCAAGGGGTTCCCAGAGCAGGTGAGTCCCTACACTAAAACATGTTACCTTGCTAGGAGTCCATTCAGACTGCCACTTCCCCAGGAGTGATAGGAACCTGCAATTGAATTAACCTGCACGGATTTAAAAGAGGTGGCTGAGTGCAGCAAGCCAATGAGATTGCCATCTCCCAAATAGACTACAAAATGTAAAAGGCTGTGCACATCTAAAATATACTTTGAAAACGTAAGCATAGGTGCACACTGAAAAGGCAATGACATACATCTAATACATAAATCAGTGGCACACTAAAGACTAAGTAAAACCTCAAGTTATATAGGAATATAGGAAATGCTTTACAGCTAAGGAAAATATGAAAAACCTGGGACTCTTAGTTTACAGTATTTGATCAAAGATTGTATTAAGCTCACCTCCCAACACGTCAAGGGGTTCCCAGAAGCAGATGAGTCCCTACACTAAAACATGTTACCTTGCTAGGAGTCCATTCAGACTGCCACTTCCCCAGGAGTGATAGGATCAAATACTGTAAACTAAGAGTCCCAGGTTTTTCATATTTTCCTTAGCTGTAAAGCATTTCCTATATTCCTATATAACTTGAGGTTTTACTTAGTCTTTAGTGTGCCACTGATTTATGTATTAGATGTATGTCATTGCCTTTTCAGTGTGCACCTATGCTTACGTTTTCAAAGTATATTTTAGATGTGCACAGCCTTTTACATTTTGTAGTCTATTTGGGAGATGGCAATCTCATTGGCTTGCTGCACTCAGCCACCTCTTTTAAATCCGTGCAGGTTAATTCAATTGCAGGTTCCTATCACTCCTGGGGAAGTGGCAGTCTGAATGGACTCCTAGCAAGGTAACATGTTTTAGTGTAGGGACTCACCTGCTCTGGGAACCCCTTGACGTGTTGGGAGGTGAGCTTAATACAATCTTTGATCAAATACTGTAATCTAAGAGTCCAGGTTTTTCATATTTTCCTTAGCTGTAAAGCATTTCCTATATTCCTATATAACTTGAGGTTTTACTTAGTCTTTAGTGTGCCACTGATTTATGTATTAGAAGCACCAGCATAGCTTGCTGATGCTGTCTGTTATAACAACGGAGCGCCGGAAGGTAGAAGCGATATGTCCCTACCGGCGCCCTATTGTCCGCTGCCGATCTCTGCAAAAAAACATTGAAACGGTGATATGGGACGAACGCCACTGCCACCAATGATAAAGTCACTTGCGGCCTCAACCTCCGAAACCCCCCCCCACACACACCGCTCCAACCTCGGGGAGGGGAAGGTGCTCGGAGGGAGCAGTTAAAAATTATAAAACACACCAAAAAATTAAACTCCTGCTGCCGTGCCGTCCCCAAAGAGGTGCCGCCCTAGGCACGTGCCCACGGGTGCCTAGTGGGAAATATGGCCCTACTTACATGTATTAGTGCAGTACATGCAGTGATTGGGGGTCTATATCGCCTCTCTACAGTACTGTGCGGTACTACATATCCTGCACTTCTCTTCCATGTATTAGTGCAGTACATGCAGTGATTGGTGGTCTAGCACCTCTCTTTAGTATAGTGTGGTAGTATATGTTCTTTACTGTTCTTTACATTTGCTCGGGTGAGCGGCTCCTTTGAGCACAAGGTGAGGGCACCATTTTCTTTTTCTGGTACACTGTGTATAAGGTACATGACCCAAAAAAGCTCCTGTCCTTGTCAAATAAAGTGATTTTCAGCTTCCAACAGCTCTCTCTGATGTCATATGGATTGGTATCTGCTTTGGTTTCTTTAATACCCACTTTGCATTATGTCGGTGACATTTTGGGTCTCAAAACCAATTATCAGTTTTCCATAGAGTTCAAGTTAAAGGGGTTCTCTGGGACTATCTTTTTGTTATAGAGCTTACAACTTAATTATATTGAACTTTGTAATTGATACTCATTAAAAATTATTTACCTGCTTTGCTTTGCAAAACCAGGCAGCGAGCCCTTTACTCCCCTCCTTCCTGCATACCATATGACGACTATTGATCACATGGCTTCAATGGACATTTTGTCATCACTCAGTAGGTGTGCTTTGAAGTCAGGCTCATCTCACAAATACTGCACTGTAGTGGGCGTGACCTGAGCAGAGAAAGATCTGGTTGCCTCTAGTGACTCATCAGTCAGTATGTAAACCAATGTAATCATTCAGGTACAGAGCTGGAGGTGGAGGGTGTTACACACATGGACATAGAAACATATGAACCAAATTATGTATATTTGTACATGTATTAAATATATTATGGGATGAGGAAAGAATGTCCCTTTACCATGTTACAAACTGATTGGTGCACAGTACTACACACCCTGCTGCAGGCAATCAGCAAGTGGACTGGAGCAGAGATGCAGGGGCATGAGGTATACATGTCTGGGAATGATAATGTAAAGGTGTACAGGGCAGGGCTGAACAGTGCTAGGAGGATTAGGGGGCGTGTGCAGAGAAGCCCTGGATTGTAAATGTAATGGATTCTTCTAATGGCTTGTAGTTAAGAGCCGCTGGAGAACTACTTACACTCCCAGAAACAGGAAGTTTCACTGCAAAAAGTGGATCTCAATGATAGATGAATAAAGAGGCCAAAGAAAAGAAACACATGAAGGTAGTGGAATAGCTTTACTTGTCCATTTAATGCTGTTTACAGTGTTCTATGAAATCATTAAATTCCCAGATAACCCCTTTAATATTGTATGTGGAGGACACACCGTACTCCCCTTCTGATCCAGCGCTGGGTCTCTCCAGTCTTCTGAATACTTCCTGACTTCTCCTGAATGGGATGTCATTGCTACAGTCGTTGATTGGTTGCAGCACTCACGTGCCACAACTTATTTCATTGTTCAAAAGTTACATAGTAAGGTTGAAAAAAGACAGTAAGGTTGAAAAAAGACACGTGTCCATCAAGTTCAACCAAGGGTGGGGAAAATGTGGTTGAAGAGAGGGAGACAAGGATTTTAAGCCCAGCTTCCCCACTGGTTAGTGCCCTGAAACCCACAAGGCCAGAACCAATCTGCTCCAGTGGAGACCCCATCTGACTGCAGAACCGCCACCAGCCAGGATCCAGAATTTTACATGGCTACATACGCATTAATGTTATTTAGTTTCAGGTAGGTATCTAAGCCATTCTTGAAACTCCCAACTGTTCCTGCTGTGACCAGCTCCTCAGACAGGCTATTCCACAGATTTACAGTTCTTACAGTGAAGAACGCTTTTCTCCTCTGGAGATTGAATCCTTTTTTCTCTAGCCGAAGGGAATGTCCCCTTGTCTTTTGAGGGGGCTTTACTTGAAATAATTTTTCCCATACTTTTTGTAGGGACCATTTATATATTTATACAAATTAATCATGTCCCCCTGAAGCCATCTTTTCTCAAGACTAAAAAAGATCAATACTACTAACCACACCTCAAAACTAAGATGCAACATACCCCATATAAGATTGGTTGCTACTCTTTGTACTCTCTCTAGCACCAATACATCTCTTCAAAAAACTGGAGCCCAGAACTGAACAGCATATTCTAAGTGAGGATGCACCAATGCTTTGTACAGTGGTAGAATTACATCCTTGTCCCGCGAGTCCATGCCTCTTTTTATACAAGCCAATATCTTATTTGCCCTAGAGGCAGCTGATTGACATTGCATGCTGTTCTGTAGTTTATGATCTACAAGAACGCCCAGATTTTTCTCAATAAGCGATTCTCCCAGTTTTTCTGCCCCTATGACATATGATGCCTGGAGATTATTTCTACCCAGATGCAGAACCTTAAATTTATCCACATTGAACCTCATTTGCCATGTGGATGCCCAAGCACTCAGTGTGTCCAAGTCTGCTTGCAACTTATGAGTATCTTCCATTGATTGCACTACCCTGCAGAGCTTGCTGTCATCTGCAAAAATAGAAACCGTGCTATTGATCCCTCCCACTATATTGTTAATAAATACATTAAATAAGAGAGGACCCAATACTGAGCCCTGCGGCACACCACTCACAACCGGAGACCACTCAGAGTAGGAGTCATTGAGATCAGAAGTTAAGGTTCAGCGCACACTGCATTATTTTGAGCAGATGACGGATCTATTCTGATGCAAGGAAAAATGTATGAGTTAATGTGTTCATTGACTCATATAGGTGGACGGATGTGCACATTGGGTGACATGTCCCATTAGAACTGAACCATTTTTTATGGTGTATTTTCCAACAAAAAACTGTTGACGCCCTATTCTCTATATAAATAAACTGTCGTACACCAAAACTAGGCGCATTTTATGCCAGGCATGACACTTATGAATGCGCCTAAAGTAGGCGCATCAAATATGCTAGCAATGATATGCTATGCGCCTTTTTTTGGTATACGCCTACATTTTGGCGCATTAAATATGCTATACACGGCATACCACACGCTAGATTTTTGACAGGTTTATTTACTCAGGCACACTATATTCTCATTTAATGTGCCTTAAAATTGGTGTGGAAGAGCCTCTTTTTCTGACATGTCTCCCATAGTGTCTGTTTTTACATTTTCTGTCAAATATGTGTTTAATTTTAACCCCTTAAGGACCCTGGACGTATGAGTACGTCCCAGGGTCCCTAAGGGGCATTGCAGGGGGATAGCTCCGCGACCCCCCTCCCCTCCCCACACAGCAGCCGTTACAGCGCAAACGGGCAGCGTCGCCCATGCTATTTAACCCTTCAGATGCCGCGGCGAAGATGGCCGCGGCGTCTGAATGAATGAAGATCGGTGCAGCGCACCAGCATACCTGCAGCGATCCGACGCCCGGACATGGCTGCTGGGAGCCCTGTGAACGCTCCCATCACTCCCAGGTCCTGGATTGCCCCACTCCCGGCCGCAGACAGGAAGTGGGGAAACCGCCATCTTGGTACAGTCTAATGCATTGCATAGACAATGCATTAGACTGTATTAACAATCGCGCCACCAGTGGTCGATGTTACAGTAAGAAAAAAAAAAAAAGAAAGAAAGTTTTAAAGTACAAAAAAAAAGTATTAAAAGTTCAAATCACCCCCCTTTCCTCATTTTACAAATAAAAACAATAAAATTATAAAAAAGTTACACATATTTGGTATCGCCGAAAAAGTCCGATCTATAAAAATATAACATCATTTATCCCATACGCTGAACACCATAGAAGAAAAACAATTCCAAACGCCAAAATTGCGTTTTTTGGTCATTTTACGTAACTTAAAAAATGGAATAAAAGTGATCAAAAAAGTCGCATGCATTCCAAACTGTTAGCGATAAAAAGTACACTTCAGCCCGCAAAAAGTGCCCCTCACTGACGTTTGTAGGTGTTAGTACAAAAAGTTATTGGTCACACAAAATGGCGGCGTGGTGCAAATTTCAGAAATAGGAAAAGTTTGGAATTTTTTTACGGTACCAAAACATAACGGAAACCATACATATTTGGTATTGCCGGATGCATATCAACCTGTAGAATACAGAATTATATTTACCGAAGATTGAACGCCGTAAAAGCAAAACACCCACAAACATGGCGAAAATAAGTTTTTTTCACAATTTGTCCCACTAGGAATTTTTTTGCGGTTTCCCAGTATATTCTATAGTACAGTGAATAATGCCATTAGAAAGTACAACTTGCCCCGCAAAATAAAAGCCCTCATATGTCTATGTAGGTGCAAATATAAAAAAGTTATGGCTCTGGGAAGGCGAGGAGGTAAAAAAAACGCCGGGTCCTTAAGGGGTTAACAGATGGAGGATGCAGGGCGCTGTGCTTTTTCTTTTTGAATAAAAGCATATACGTTACAGTCAGGGCTGTGGAGTCGGAGTCGTGGAGTTGGTGCCTATTTTGCAGGAGTCGGGGGCGTCATAAAATGGACCGACTCCCAAACTATATAATTAGTTGGTCCAGTTAGTTCGATACAGTGCAAAGAGCTAGAGGCATTGCGTCCGGCCAGTGCTACTGCTCCCATATCTTCAGCCTAATCACATGAGGAGTGTAATTGATGACATGGAGCAGGCAAAGCGCTGCCCCAGGGAAAAAGATTCTGCTCTCGTGGTAAACAGATTTCAGCAAAATGTTTTACCTGCTTTCAAAGAAGTAGAAGAGTTTAACCATTCATCAAAACTGACTGTGGCTGAGGCAATTCCTTTATACCCTGACATTGTTACAGATGTTGTCCCTGTGTTCAACGCTTTGCCCCCAACCCAAGTTAGTGTAGAGAGGCCGTTCTCTAGCCTGGAAATAATGAGATCAGATGTGAGGTCATGTATGCAGGATCTGATGAAGGTGATACTATTTCTCAGAAGAAATTCAGAGACTCCACAAATGTCCCTGCAGTGTTTTGCATATTTACAATTTTTTTGTGTTCTAAAGTCATGTCCAATAAATATATTTTACACTGACAAGCAAAATGGTAACAATGTTTTGAACTTGTGACTTTCAGGCTCAATATCTCTCCATCCACTACATCTTTGTACATGAGGCTACTGTAATTTTATATATAGTCATCTTACCGATGTTATACATAAATTTGACTTGCAAGTATTTAGCATCTGCTTAGTTCTGCAGATTATTTCCTGTAACTGCATTGTTACTGTATTTCTCCTAAAAATCAAAATGTTAATTTTTATTATTTTGTTAGTATTTGGGAAATCCCCTTTGACTTTCAGCTCTGCCTGAATCTTTCTGGGCTCTGGATCAGATTCAGGCAGGTCTTGACCAAAATCTGATCCCAGGTCTCTTCTACACGTTCCCAATGTTGGTTTAGACAGGATTTGGATACAAATACAGCTTTTTCTTCAACTCTACCCACAAGTGTTCAAAAGTTCAAAGCATTGTTACCCTTTTACTTCTCAGTGTCTGTTCTACCTAAATAGCTTGTTTATTGCATCATAAGGTGATAAACAGCCTGATGTTACCATTTTACTACAGTAAAGTTAATACTTAAACATGCATCGTGTATGAGGGAGTCAGGAGTCGGGAGACGGAGGTTTGGGAAATTGAGGAGTCGGAGTTGGAGTCGGGGCTTCGGCTTGCCGACTCCACAGCCCTGGTTACAGTATACATTTTTTTTAAATGTCTGTCAGTGGAAAATGTATCCTGGTGTTTGTGCCCATGTTGTAGATGTATACGTTTGTATCTGTCATGAAAATATAAACAAACCTACCCACACAAACTGAAAGGAAACACAGATGACAGCCAATAAGAAAACTAGTTAAAAAAAGAAAAAAAATCGATGTCAAACGTCTGCTCAAAGCAGTGCACGTTTAGTGAACACATTTCGACGTATGCCCAAACACAGTGTGCAGTAAGCCTAAAGGTATGTTCACACGCTGTACTGCATACAGTACGCTAAAACGCGCCTACCCCCGCAGCGCAAGTAAGGGTATGTTCACACGGTCAAATTTTGGCGCGCATTTCGTGTCGTATTTGTGCTCTAGTATGAACGAGATGTGCGCAAAATTACGGTAATCCACAGTTCTCATAGAGAACTATGGATTACGCCTCCTCTCCCTGCTTACACAATACGATCGTATTGTACGCCCGGGGAGATGTGTGCACCGCGAGTAATGACAGCCTATGGGGCCGGCTGTCTGCCGCCCCGCCCCCCCGCATCGCTGATCAGCGCGACTCCCAAACACCCGGCGTAATTGCGGGGCGTACTGTACACCCCGCAATTACGCCGTGTGAACATAGCCTAATTGACATGTCACTTATCTCCCCGCTCGTACAATACGATCGTATTGTACGATAGGGGAGAGGAGGCCTAATCATAGAGAACTATGGATTACCGTAATTTTGTCGCACATCTCGCCCGTATTAGAGCGCAAATACGTGGCGAAATGTGTGCCGAAATTACGCCGTGTGAACATACCCTAAGTGAAATCCCTGGTGGCCTTCCAAAGGGTCTGGAGGGGGGTGTTGGGGACTCAAAGGGGGCGGTGCCTGTGAAAATTCCGCCCCAAAATGGGTGGTCCATGGGCGTTTCCAGATAGCCCAGGATAGTTTTTATTTAATTTTCTAATAGTATTATGTTATTGACTTTTTATTGGCACTGGTCACCCCTTTAATACATAGCAGTGTTTATCCATCTTTCCCCTCTTAGCACATACACTCATACAGCTAGGCCGCACCGCGTGCTCTTGGCGCATGCTCAGTACATTCTACAGCAGAGCACCGAGAACTCTTCACGACACCACATTACATTTGGAGCCAACCAGCATCCTCAGCTGTTGTTATGGTAACCAAGGAGCTCTACGTACGGAGTAGTGACGTCACCAGCGTTGCAGCGCGCCACGAACGTCAGCGGCGCGTGTCTGTTCCCGGCTGCAGCGCTGTCGTCATCACCGTGCGCCGTGCAGGAGCCTCAGAAGCCGCGGGAAGCAGAGGAGGTGAGGAGCCGGCTCTCCTCGGGGCTGTATGTGCTGGGACATGAGCAGCGCCTGGGGGCACGGGGGAGACGCCGCCGCCGCACAGGAAGCGTGTGAGGAGAAGCGGCCGGTGGCTGTGTGCGGCCGGGCAGCGCTTCCTTTAGGCGTCGGTCCTTTGTGTCTCTCCAGTGCTATCCTCTGTCACACGATAAGGAGTCGTGTCGGGGAGACGGCAGGGATAGCACTCGTACAGAGCGCCGGTGTTATAGGGCGGTCCCTGCATTGTGGGGAATGGAGGATCCTCCTGTAACACAGCTATTGTCTGGAGGCCGCAGTGATACATCTATTATAAAGTATTACAGGCCCGGTCACTGCATTATCTGGTGATGGTAAATCCTCCAGTAACACAGCTATTGTCTGGAGGCCGCAGTGATACATCTATTATAAAGTATTACAGGCCCGGTCACTGCATTGTGTGGAATGGAGGATCCTCCTGTAACACAGCTATTGTCTGGAGGCCGCGGTGATACATCTATTATAAAGTATTACAGGCCCGGTCACTGCATTGTGTGGTGATGGTAAATCCTCCTGTAATCCACAGATATGGTCTGGAGGCCCCAGTGATACATCTATTATAAAGTATTACAGGCCGTCCTGCATTATCTGTTGACATGTAAATCTCCTGTAATACACAGCTATTGTCTGGAGGCCGCAGTGATACATCTATTATAAAGTATTACAGGCCCGGTCACTGCATTGTGTGGAATGGAGGATCCTCCAGTAACACAGCTATTGTCTGGAGGTGACACTGATACAACTAGTATAAGGCTAAGTCTACTTGTCAAGTGCCAAAATGTCGTCCAAAATCTGACTGCTTTTGACACTTGCAGGACAGCGGTTTTTGACGCATGTTTGCTTAAAAGACGTGGTTGGTTTGTCTGGAGACAGCCGTGACACAACTATTATAAAGTATTATAGGCTTGGTCACTGCATTGTGGGGAATGGTGGATTCTCCTGTAATACAGAGCTATTATCTGGAGGCCGCGGTGACACAAATATTATAAAGTATTGCAGGCCTGGTCCTTGGCTTGTGGAGAATGGAGGATCCTCCTGTATTACAAGTCTGAGCTCTTGTCAGGACCGTAGAGAAGCATCTGTGTCCTCAGGGGGTGGCTGTGATAGAAGTTGTGAAGTTGAGTAAACTGTAATCTTGGGGTTAACTGCTTGTTCTACTGCATCCGTTATCTTAAATTCAAGGTTACATAAGAAGGTGTGTTCACACCACATATTGGGGCACGTATAGTACGCACTGCAATAAACTGGTTTTTTTGGAAGCACGTGCTTATCAGGGTGTAACTCCAAAGCACCGGGGTGGGGGGGGGGGACTGAAATTAATTGTCAGCGGCGTGTAATTTCTCTCCCCCGGTGTACAATGCGATCGTATTGTAAACCTGGGAAGACAACGTGTAATTCCTAGTTCTCTGAGAGCTATGGATTACCGTAATTGCGGCGCGCATTTTACTGCGTATAATGCGCAATAGACAACAAAATACGCGCACAATTATGCTCTAAAATAAGCCGTGTGGACATAACCTAAGAAGCTCCAATCACATGGTGTCCACGCATTGGGTATCACCATATCAGTAATACTGTGCAGTATACATAGGTTATGATTCATTCCGACACTAAGTCCTAACATTAGATCCCAGGTTTAGTAGTTTAATTTGACAGAAAACCTGCCCCTTCTTGACTCAGCGCCGCCTTTGTTACTGAAGCTTAAATACTGATGTGAGCCATCCATTAACCTTCTTCAGTCCTGCGTGTCTGTGTCGGTGCACCCGAGCTCGGGCATTGCTTTTACATCTAATGTGGATCCGCACTGGGACAGAGGGAGGGGTTGATGGCGATGACACTGCTATCCACTGCAGGATCCAGACCCCCGGCCCCGCAGGGCCTAGTGCACCCCAGGCCTCTGTGATGAGGATGGCGCACTGTGTCCTGTTTTTCTACATAGAGATCTGGTGTATATCCCCAACACAAGGGACAGGGTTAGGGGCCGTCAGTTTATCCAACCGGTATTTGTCCTGTTCTTGTGCCGTACTTGCGCTAATCGCGGAGCCCTCCCCCTTCCCATAGACATGTTCATATTCCGTCCGAAAACCAGACGGAAGAATGAACTTGTTCTATGTTTTTCGGACCGCTGCACGGGTTTTCTATAGCGGTCCATTGAAAAGTTTATGGCCAGTTTTCCAGACTGTCTTCAAAACCAGCGGCAAACCCGTGCCGTGGGGCCATGCCCTTAGTGTCCTGGCACCTGGTGCTCCTGCAGGTCGGAGAGGTGTCTGCACAGGACCTCCATTATTCTGTCACGGATTGATGGCTTATCCCATCACTATTGTCTGACCTGGAAATGCCCTTTCAAAGGGATGTTCCCACAAAGGAGCATCCATGTTGCAGAATGAGTGTGACACTTTGCGGCCGTTCTCCTGTTGAATTCTTTTGGAGCGCACTCACTCCGCTGTATTCAGAACTCCAATAGAAGTGAATGGGTAGGACTGCAGAGTGCCGCCCTCCTTATTCTGTAACACAGCTTGTCCCTTCATGGGAATGCGGTTTTATAAAGATCTCTCATACTGATGAGGACATAATACCGATAGGATATGCCATCAACTTGTCATAGGTGCAGGTCACCTCTCTGTCTCGGGAACTGGCCCCTGGTGGTCTCCAGTCAGTAGCGAGTCCTTTACCCAGATTTTTGTTGCTGTCTGCCATGTGAATAGGGAACCATGTTGAGATCACACTCCAACCTCCATCAAAGGGTTCCTTCCTTCTCACATGTGGATGGTATGTCAACTTTATAAAACACCACTAAGTCATCTTTTGAGTAAGCACCTTGCCCTTCTTCTCAACCGTTGCAATAAATAATAATAAAAAAACATAGGTCAAATAACAATGTATCCACTTCAGTAAAATGTTTTTTATTTTATTTTGGCCAAACATTAATTTCTAGGCACTTCATACAACATCCCTGTACTTGTAGAAAAGAGTGGTGCACTCAAGTGTTTGGGGGAGCTATCTGCTCGGCATCTGGCAATGCCTCCTTATCCACCACGGACATGAGATACAAGATGCCTGCTAAGGAAAGTTCTTCAATTCCTCTATAAACTTGAATATATCGACCTTTACTACTCGTGCTGGGATTATTGAATGTTTGCACAGAATAAAAAATAAATCCGTTTTACTAAAGAAGTGGATACATTGACCTATGCTTTACTATTACAAGATAAGCCATCGGTGTATGAGAGGTCACACCTACCTCTGGTACAGGCCTCAGAGTCTCTGTTCACAATGGGGAAGTGGTTGTACTTGAACTCTCTGTTATTTTCAGTAGTATTCCTGAGTGCTGGGTTTAGCTGTACGTGCAGCTCTAAAGTATCCAGATATGTACCACCCTTTCTGGTATGTATTTAGATGAAATAAGCATTGAGTCCAAATTTGAAGAATGTAAAAGAAAACGTAGTGAAATATGCATCCGAAAAACGTATCGAGTATGTATCTAGATGGAGGACAGTCGCTATTTTGGACTGATTTCAATCCGTTAATTTACGTATTGAAAAAATGTATCAGACATTAAAGTTTTTACAAGGTCAGGTTATTTTTATTTAGCATTTTTGATGGTTTTATTCCTCACGGTGGGTTTTCCTGTTGCAGCTATGCTGTTACGTGATTTGGAACATAAGTGAAATCCTTAGGTTATATTCACACGGCTTAAATTGGGGCTTATTTTGTGAGTAATGTCAGTCTATGGTGCCGGCGGGCTGCCGCCCCCTGCATCGCGGAAGTACGCCCAAACACTCGCCGTAATTGCGGGGTGCACTGTACGCCCTGCAATTAGCCGCGTAAACTTGGCCTTAGAGTTATTTTGTTGGTTTTTTACAGGAACTCGAATTAAATGGTAGGAAAACTGCATCATTTTGTCACAATTTTACAAAATTGCTACAATAAAAAAAATGCATTGTACATAGGTTCCCCCCCCAATATTTTCAATTATCAATCTACATACTGGTACTCAGCGAAAATAAAAACCACCAGTGTTGCTGGAGCGCTGGCGTCCCCCAGTAATTGTCATGTAAATGGCTCTCCTGAATGTAGCCAGTTACTGGCCTCTTGGGACATGACGGCTGTACAGTCAGGTGAGTGATGTATGTGATGTCATTGCTGGGGCGCACCAAGATTCAATAACAGAGGGTGTGAGTTGCTAAAGTAAATCTGGGCATGCCATATAGGCCTGAAGCGGCTCCATCTTGTGTTTCCTTAATTCTAATCTGTTTCTTTAAAGGGCTGTTCCAGGACTGATCAGTGGTCATTTGTCCATCGGGAGATGAGTAAAAATGGACGAGAAGTCTCGTGCTCATCTCCCGGCTGTAGCAGGGAACTTAAGCGTTCACATGACGGCTCCAGCCAATTACAGGCCAGAGAGGTCACGTGACGGTGTGGCCAGTGATTGGCGGGAGTTGTCACTTGAATGATGGGCGTTCACTGCTTGCTTCCATCTCAGAACACCCCTTATAAGACATGTTTTGGAGGAGTAGCTGAATCATGTAACTTTTACTGATAAGTTTTTACCTTGAACAACAGATTGCAGACTTGTAGAACATCTGTGCTGATTCCTTTCCAAAACTAATTTGTAGACCAGTATTCATAGCAGAAGCCTAGTATCAAAAATGTTGCAAGGCTAAGGGTATGTTCACACGGCGTAATTGTGGGGCACATTTCGGCGCGTATCTGCGCCTCAATGCGTTCGAAATGTGTCTGAAATTACGGCAATTCATAGTTCTCCTAGAGAGCTATGAATTATGTCCATCTCCCCCAGCGTAAAATACACACGTATTGTACGCCGGAAGAGAGAAGTGAGATGTCACTTCTTTGCAGCGCTTACGGATAACAGAGGTGCATGAGGAGCGTGTACTTCTAAAACACCCGCCATATTGCGGCACGTACAGTACGCACCGCAGTACGCTGTGTGAACATACCCTAACACAAGCAATGAATAGTCTTTGTTCAGAGAAATTGTCCAAAAATTAGTATAATTATTCAGACCGTAAATACATGTTCGTTAGCTCTACTTTTAATCATATTAGAAGATAAGGTCTTGATATATTACGGGCTATAATAGGTTGATAAGTGTGTGATTTCAAGTTCCTATTTTACTATAAAAGGGTTTTGAGGGTCTGTTCCTTGTGGCCATTTTGCTTCACAACTAATCTTTCTGTGTGGGTTAATCTAGCTCTCCCACGGTAGAGAGCTGTGGTAAGAAGGTAATCTGCTACTCTAAGGCTATGTTCACACGGCGTAATTACGTTGGGTGATTTGGGAGTCGCGCTGATCAGCGCGTACTTCCGTGGTGCGGGAGGGCCGGCAACCCCCCAACCCCATAGATACGCATTACTCACGGCACGTATTTGCCGCAAGTAATTGACATGTCACTTATCTCCCTGCACGTACAATACGAGAATATGAGAACTATGGATTACCGTAATTTCGGCGCGCCTCACACCCTTTTTATACAACAAATACGGGCCGAATTGCGTGCCGAAATTAGCCGGTGTGAAAATACCCTACGGTTATGTACACACGGCATCTTTCATGACGTATTTCGGGGTGCAATTGTGCTGAATACGGCCTGTAACTAAGGTAATCCTAGCTTTCACGGGAGCCAAGATGCAGATTATCCTCTCTTTAGGCTTTGTCTACACGGCATAGCAATATGATCATATTTTCGCCGCTTTTAGGATTTTAAAAGCACCGTAAATATAATAGTTCAGGCAGCCCCGTTGACTACAATAGAAAAAAACACTTGTCGCCACAGGAGTTTTTTTTTTTTTTTTTTTTATGGTGGTCTTATTGTTGTATGATACTCCGGCACTTTTAGTTTTTTCAGCGTCTTCCCATACAATTCAATTGTATGGGTGATGGTAAAAAAAAACGAGAAGCAATCGTTTTTTTGTGCAAAATGTGACAAAAACGGCGGTTATGCATCGGAATAAACACAGCCGACTTTTGGCCGATTTTCGTCCGATGCAGTGTAGACCTAGCATTATGGGGCTAATCCACAACTTTAAATGCTGTAAAATACGTGGCAAAAAATCTAACACTCTCCCTCCGATTTCTGCCTCATGTAATCTGCTGCTGTTTTTATCTAGCCATAGGTTACATTGACAGGATTAATAGTGGCACAGACTGGTGTCAGAATCGCATTAAAATCTGCATGCAGTTCATTTTAATAAGAAATTTGCTGTGTAGTTAAAGGAGTGTTCCATTAACCCTTTTCCGACATTGGACATACCTCTAAGTCCTAGCGGGAACAGACTTACAGGTACATCGTGCGGGCTCACCTGCAGGGCCCGCGCCATCGCTGCATAGAACCATTTGTATATTACAGCTGGCCCCATGCTGTGTCACCCACGAACAGAGCGCGCGATTAACCCCTTAGCTGCTGCGATCAATCGTCATCGCGACAGCAAAGAAAAAGATAAAGGCAGTGAGCTCCCTCTGTCTTCATCTGCATTGCCGCGATGTGATCGACTGCCGATGCTCTCCCTAACAACCCGAAAACCTAACAAAGGCCTTCAGTCTGCCCGGCTGTGCCCCGTGGGCATGGCCGGGCACAGTGATTAACGGTTGCCATACTTTCTATGTACTGCTCTCCATTGTAACCGTGATCTGAAGATCACTGATATTAGTGCCCTATAAAGAGAAGTAAAAATGTGAAAAATTAAAAAAAAACAAAAAAAAAAAACATCCTTTACAAATGGCAGTCACCCCAAAAATAAATTACATATATAAATCTGTCATTTTAATTAACATGCAAAATGAACGCTGTAAAATTGCGTTTTTTTTTCTTTGTTCCGCAGCACATAAAATGGAATAAAAGTGATCAAAAACTCGTATAAATGACGGTGATACCAATGAAAACATCAGTTCACCCCCCAAAAAATTAAAGCCATAACACAGCCCTGTGTTCAGAAAAGTAAAAAAAAGTTATGGTTATCTAAAGATGGCAATGCATAAACAATGATTTACACTATTTTATTTTTTTTTTAAACTGATTTAACATTAAAAAAACACTATCTAAATTGGGTATCGCCATAATCGTATCGACCCACAGAGTAAAACTAACTTGTCACGTATAGTGGACGGCGAGGACTGTTAAAAAAAAAAAAAAAAAAAAAACACAGGATTGCTTTATTTTCTTCACCCTGCCTCCCAAAAATGGATTCAAAGGTGATCAAAAAGTCATGTGTCCCCCAAAAATAACAATAAAAACGTCAACTTAGGCCGGGAAAAACAAGCCCCTAGAGAAATAAGCCATAAGGCTCTCAGACTATGGCGATGCAAAAACGTGTTTTCCTATTTGAATAAGTGTTTTTTTTTTTTTAATTATGTAAAATCAGTAAAACATAAAAAAATACAAATTGGTTATCACTGTAAGGCCATGTTCACACGGCTTAACTGCGGGACGTAATTACGCCCTGCAATTACGCTGTGTTGAAGGGGGAGTGGGCGGGGGGCCGGGATTCGCCGAGCAGGGAGAGGAGATGTAATCCATAGTTCTCTATGAGAACTGTGGATTACCGTAATGAATGGGCCATTTTCGCACTTCGGCACGTAATTACAGACCGAAATACGGCCCATTTTAAGCCGTGTGACATGGCCTAATCGTATCGACCTGCTGAGTAAAGCTATGATGTCACTTATACCGTACGGTGACCGCTGTAAAAAATAAAGAACACTACCGGAATTGCTGTATTTTGTTCAAACCGCCTCAAACCTAAATAAAGTGTTCAAAGCGTCATATGTACCCCATAGTGGTACCAATAAAAACATCAACTCATCCTGCAAAAAACAAGCCCATACTCAACACCCCATACAAACAAATAAAAACTTATGTCTGTCAGACTATGAAGACATAAAAAACGCAATTTTTTATAAACACATTTCTATTGTGTAAAAGTAATAAAACATAAACTATATAAAATTGATATCATTGCAATTGTACCTACCCCCATAGTAAAGTTATCCTGTCACTTAAGCCGCATGGCGAACGCTGTAATATTAAGCCCTAACATACAGTGGCAGAACTGCCCCACCCCCTCCACCCTCCCCAACACACATACATACACACACACACACACTTTCATGGGTGTAGGGTATTGCCGAACTTGGAAGAAATTGCACAACCAAATTTAGGGTGCTTTTTTTTTTTCTTGCAGAATTCCTTGTAAAAATTAAACCTTTTCAGCTACTATTGCAGATTGTTGGAAAAAATTATTTTTTTTCATTTTCTCAGCCTAATGCTAAAAAAAATTGTGAAACACTTGTAGGATCAATATACTCCACCCCTGGATATATTCCTTAAAGGGGTTGTCTCACTACATTGATTCCTCTTACCTCCGTCCTGTTTACTTGGTTTCATTTTGAATTTAGGGGCGTGTTTACTGGCTTCTACTGGGCTGCAGTAGAAGCCAGGTCTGTAGCTATAGCGACCTAAGGAGCTGATGCAGCCCATACAAGAGGGGATATCTAGGAATAGGTAGGACTTTATTTTTACAAGATCTTTAACAAAAAAAGCAAACCTTGTAGTGAGACAGCCCCTTTAAGAGGTGTAGTTTCCAATATGTGGTCTATTTAGGAGTGTTTATTAAGTTTTAGCACCTTAGGGTGTCCGCAAACCGGTAATGGCGCCTACATAAAATTGTATTGAAAATGAGACCAATGAGTCCAGTAGGTGCTCCTCCTACTCTGAGGCTTGTGGTTAAGCCAAATAGCGCACTAGGGCCACATATGGGATATCTCTAAAAAATGCATGATGTTTTGTTTTATTTCCCTGGACACATCTACCGTGTTCCAGTGAATAATGGATAAAAATTGAAAATCTACCCAAAAAAAGTTACATTTCACCTCCACTTTGCTTTAATTTCTGTGAAACACCTAAAGAGTTAACAAACTTTCTAAACACAGTTTTAAATACTTTAAGGGGTGTAGTGTCTTAGATGGAGTCATTTATGGGGGTATCTCAAGTCCCTCAAGTCAGAACTGGACTGGTCCCTAAAAGAAACATCTATGTTGCAAATTTTCTTGAAAGTGTTAAAAGTGACTGCTAAATATCTAAGCCCCCTAATGTCATAAAAAAAAAAAAAAAAAAATTTAAAAAATGATGCCAAGCTACAGTGGACACAGGGCTGTGGCGTCGGCAAGCCAAAGCCCCGACTCCTCAATTTCTCAAACCCCCGACTCCCTCATACATGGCGCATGTTTAAGTGATAACTTTACTATAGTGAAATGGTGACATCCGGCTATTTATCACTTTATGATAGAATAATCAAGCTATTTAGGTAGAACAGACACTGAAAAGCAAAAGGGTAACAATGTTATCTTTTGAATGTGTAGAAGACATCTGGGATCAGATTTTGGTCAAGATATGCTTGAATCTGATTCCGAGCCCTGAAGGATTCAGGCAGTATTGAAAACCAAAGGCAGATTTCCCAAATCTGCCTCCATGGGTCCCCCTGCCAATACACACACCCCCTGCAGGTCCTATTCACTGCCTCTCCTCAGTGGTCCCCTGATACACACACCTGCAGGCTATCACTGCCTCTCCTCAGTGGGTCCCCCCTGCCAATACACACACCCCCTGCAGGTCCTATTCACTGCCTCTCCTCAGTGGGTCCCCCTGCCAATACACACACCCCGTGCAGGTCCTATTCACTGCCTCTCCTCAGTGTCTTGGCCAATACACACATCCCTGCCTGTCCTCCTCACTGCCTCTCCTCCGTGTCACTGCCAATACACACATCCCTGTGCATTCCCAGGACCTCTTCACTGCCTTTCATTTGCATGCGCGTTCTCATCTGCGACCTGGGCGGGACAGAATGCTTCCCCAACCTGCAAACAAACTCCGTTGCTAAGCACAAGTAATCCAGCCCGTTCTCTAAAACCATAGCACTTTGCTAATGGTAACCAAGGGCGTACAGTCTTAGATTTTTGGTTCCTACATTTTCAACTATGATCTTCGTAGTGAGACACCCCCTTTAAGAACAAACCTACAGTCACTATCCCGTTTGTAACCCGGGGACTGCCTGTGTATGTGTGTGTATATAATGTATGTCTTGGACAACCCCTTTAACATAGTGTTGTGAAGTCTTATCAGCTCCAGGTCTGCTTCATGATGTTGGCTCTGGGCTCTTTTATGTATTTAGCTGCTGTTAGCCTTAAACTCTCATGAGTAGGACCTAACCCATGTTTTGTATAACTTTATACTATTAATTTTTTCGCCACATTTTTTATTTAAAATTTTCATAACCTTTTCTTTACTGGTTTCATGACCATGTGCTTTGGGACCTGATGCCAAAAGCAAACCAACCTTTTAGTATGCTGTATTGTAAAAGTGATTTTCATGGGATCTGTCCACACAACATCTTTTGGGGGCGATTGGCATTTGAAATGGGAAAAGAGCAGTGTATGTTTTTTTTTTTTTTTATAACTCTCTCACTTTTTCACATTTCTTTCACGTTTCCCCATTGGGGATTTGTTTCAGTGATCTTCAGTAGATGATAAAATAGAGATCAGTACACGGCATTGCTGCTGTATACTGGTTTCTGTGGCGACTATGCCTGGCAAAGAGCAAAATGCATTGTGGGGCATGGTGACGTCACAGCCTGGAAGTGTTTCTTAAACTCCCGGACTGTCCAGAGAAGAGACAGTAGAGGCACGATCGCCGCTGCTGCATCGATGGAAGGCAGAAACAGCTCCCTCTTTCTGCCTTTGTCATAGCCGCGGGGATATAATACATCATGGCAGCTAAGGGGTTAATCACTCGCAGCCGTATCGCACTCTGGCTGCGGGTAATGCAGCATGAGGCCAGTGGTAATATACCGCTGGTCCCATGCCGCGAGCTCGCAAGATCTCCATGACGTACCCATACGTCAAATTGTGGGAATCCCTTCCTGACCATGATGTATGGGTACGTCAAATGTCGGTAAGGGGTTAATAATAATGGTTTCATTGCTCTAGGCTTGTAACTAATGTAATTTGTTTAATGTTCAATTTTACCTTGTTTGTATAAATTTTAAAAAAATACTGTAAAAAAACAAACAAAAAAAAACTTAGATGCAATGGTCACTGTTTGCTGTGGTATCCAAGTAGTTTTAAAGGGAGGTGGTTGCCTTTCTTATGCCATTGGTGCCCTCTACAATGTGTTTCAAAGGAGATGATGGTTTCACATGATAGCCATGGACCTAATGAAGGCTTCCAGGTCTGAATTCTGTGTTTTTGCTTTTTAGGCCCTGCCAGAGGTAGGGTACAGTAGGATGTCTGGCACTGTTAAACCGACAGGTACAATATGATGCACTACATGAGTAATCTGGTGTATTATGTGTGGATGCAAATGATTGCATGTTTGCAAGTCCCTCAGTGTGACTAAAAGTAATTAAAGTTTAATACAGACACAGAAATAAAAATAAAATCCCATGTAGGGTGAAAAGAAATTTTCATTTTCCCCTAACAAACTTCCTAATTTAGAATATTTAAAGAACAAAATCTATGCATAATTGGTATCGCTACAACCGTAGTGACTCAAACTACAAGATTATCACCAGGGCTGTGGAGTCGGTAAGCCAAAGCTCCACTCCTCAATTTCCCTGACTCCGACTCCCTCATACATGGCGCATGTTTAAGTGATAACTTTACTGTAGTAAAATGGTAACATCGGGCTTTTTATCACCTTGTGATACGATAATTAAGTTATTTATGTAGAATATACACTGACAAGCAAAAGGGTAACAATGTTTTCAACTTTTGACTTTGTCTCCACATCTTACCATCCACTACAACTTTGAACGCAAGACTACCGACATTTTATAGTCAATCTTACCTAACTTACAAATGAATGTGATTTGCAAGTATTTAGCTTAAGCTTAGTTATGCAGATTCTTGTCATGTTAATTTGGATTATTTTGTTAGTATTTGGGAAATCCACCTTTGGCTTTCAGCACTACCTGAATCCTTCTGGGTTCTGAATCGGATTCAAGCATGTCATGACCAAAATCTGATCCCAGGTCTCTTCTACATGTTCCCAATGTTGGTGCATATGAATACAGCTTTTTCTTCAACTCTACCCACAAGTGTTGTATTGGGTTGAGGTCTGGGGACTGGAGGCCAATGCAGCAACTCTACTTCATTGTCATTGAATCATTTCTTTGCCAAACTCAACATATGCTTTGGGTCGTTGTCCTGCTGGAACACTCATTTTCATACACAATACTGGAGTGTGCGACGTAACTCCTCTTGTAGGACACTCACACATAGCTCAACATTGAGATCACCATAGATCCTGGTCAAATATTCAACATCTTTGGCTGTGAAACATCATCAGGTTTCTTCCACCAAACTTGACAATTCCTTTAATTTCTCGATCAATTATCCCCCTTTTCCCTTGATTCTTCCAAACCAATTCACACCCTTCATAGTCCGGTCTATTGACTTTCATCTCATTGCTCCAAATCACCCGTTACAAATCTACCACTTTTCATATTTTTTTGCACGAGATTGAAGTCAAGGCTTCTTCACCTTTTTCTGGCCACTATTCTAGACCTGTGAAATGTGCCTTGTACGGTGCTTGGATGGACGACTGTGATCTCACTCTCTTAAGAAACATACAAGCCACCACTTCTGCCGGGTTTGTGGCCCCGATCTGATAGACCAAGGGTCCTCAACTCCAGTCCTCAGGCCCCACCAACAGGTCAAGTTTTCTGGCTTTCCTTAGCATTGCACAGGTGATTTAATTATGTTCAGTGCATTCTGTGGGAGATCCTGAAAACATGACCTGTTGGTGGGGCGTGAGGACTGGAGTTGGGGAGCTCTGTGATAGACCTTGTGGCCTGGATGTCCACCTCTTGGCTTTTGAATGAATGGACGGTCTTCATTTTGTATTCTTCAATCTGTCATGGCCTCACATGATGCAGTTTGGCAATTTTCTTGGCCAAGAGACCGCTATCCATTAGCTGGAGGATGTGGTTTCTCTTTTCTTGGGAAATCTTTTTTACGGCTGCTCCTCGATTCCAACCAGTGACCTTTCACTTGGGAATCAGCCTAATAACACACTGAGCTGTTAGGGAATGTGTAAACAGGTTGTAATTTGTAGTACATAAGAAGAAAATGATTGTTCCACCACCTGGAGCAAAACCGTAATAATACAGTTACATTTCACGACTCTGCATAGCTAAGCATATGCTGATTAGTTGCAAGTCAAATTTAGCTCTGAGAGAGCCAAAAAATTTCTATAAAATGAGGGTAGTCTTGCGCTCATAACTGTAGTGGATGGTGAGATATGGAGCCGAAAAGTTCAAAACATTGTTACCCTTCTGCTTGTCACTGTAAAAATTTTTTACAAGTAAGTCACTGATCTTAGAAAATGCCAAGCTAAGTTTATTTTTGTAAACCGTTCCCAAGAGCGAATGTTTGGGTGCGTCTAATGTGGGAAGGTGTTCCTGCAAATGAATGTATCCATACGTTCTGGACATAGTGTGGGCTCACGGCCAGAGCTATTTGCCAGTTTATTCCAGTTGCGCCTGATTAACCCTTTAGATGCTGTGGTTAATTCTGACACTGCATCTAAGAGAGAGAGGAAGGGAGCTCCTTCTGTCTCCATTGGCACCCTGCCGTGCTATTGAGGGTTGACCATGGTCTCGATGAGAACCTGAAAGCCTAACAAACTAATGTAGCCTAACAAAGTCTGTAAGGTCACCATGTCTTACTGTGCCTGAGTTAGTAATACATGGCAGTACAGGCATGTACTGCACTGTATTATACTAGTGATCTAATGATTGCTGAATCTAGTTCCCTTTGAGGACAATGTTTTTTTTTTTTTTTAAAGTATACAATTGTAGAATATGCACACCGCCCTTTTTTTCCCCATTACTAATGCCAATTGCCCAAAAACATAAAACTAAACATAAACCTAGCCTATAAATCTATCATGTTATTAAACCCCGCACAATGACCGCTGAAAAAAAATGGCAGAACAGCGCTCCTTTACATCCCACTGCACGTAAAATGGAGTAAATGGCGATCAAAGTCATATAAACCCTAAAGTGATACCAATGAAAACTTTTTAGTTCGCTCTGCAAATAAAGCCCTAACATTGCATCATTATTTTCTATGTAGAATTTTTCTAAAGGGCTTGTTTTTTGTAGGATGAGTTGACAAATTAGGCGACACATGACTTTTTGACTGCCTTTTAATATAGAAAATAGAGCAATCCTGAAAGGGATTTTTTCTACATTGCTCCCCATTAAGTATACATGACAAGTCAGTTTTATTGTATGGCAATATAACTATTAAAGTGATACCCAATTTATATTGTTTAAGTTCTAGCACCAACAAAATAAGTGTTTTTATTTTGTACATCAATATTTATACATTATCTTCGCGTAGAGTTAACTTCTATATGCAGATTTGTGTAAGGGGTTT
The DNA here is from genome assembly GCA_025379985.1 of Phyllomedusa bahiana. Lineage (NCBI taxonomy): Eukaryota > Metazoa > Chordata > Amphibia > Anura > Hylidae > Phyllomedusa > Phyllomedusa bahiana. The sequence goes on from JAODAL010006113.1 coordinate 71,703, forward strand.
TTTTGTGATTCAAGCTGAAGTTTTCATTGGTGCCCCTTTGGGGTTTATGGGGATTGTATATTATTGTGGGATTATATATTTTGATGGCTTTTTATTCCAATTTATGTGCTGCGAGATGAACAAAAATTGCTAGTCTGCCTTTTTTAATTTTTTTAAATTTAGTGTTCATTGTTCAGTTTCAGTAACGTGACAGATTTAGAGCATTTAACAGTGGCATCTAAAGGGTTAATCTGTTGCAACCAGTCCTGGCTCATTGTGCAGGCTCTGCTAGTGTTCGTCAGTTTGCGGGAATCCCTTCCTGACATGATGTACTGGTACGTCACGAGAAAACAATCTTTAAATTACATTAAATTAGGTAAAAGTATTAAAGTTGTCCCCACATAAAGTGACCCGTCCGATCTTGAAAAAATGGGGCTCCGACAAGTCAGAACTAGATGCAGTAGTAAGTGGTTAAATGTATAAAATCATAATGAAAACTGTGTGCATTTGGTATTGATGGAATCTGAACAACCCTCAGATTACAGATAACATCACCACAAGAAAGCTGTAATTCTTTTTTTCTTCTTTCTTTTTTTTTTTTTTTTGTTTCAGCCCACAAAGTGTGTTTGGGTTTTCTTGGAAAGGGGAGCTCCTTTGGTGGAGCACCATACAGGTGTGTGGGGATTTGAAGATTGCCTTTTTGCGCCCCACTAAGCATCTACATATCACAAAGCATAATGGGAAACTGAAAGCTTAGGCGCCCTCTATTGGATGTAACAAATCCTCAATTTGCTTCTGACTCATGGAGTCGCTGGGAAGCAAAAGGGATGTTGGCCAAGCCAGAAAAACTCATCTGCGTACAGCTGTTTCGGGGTTTTGACCCTCGTCAGTGCAGAGCTTGCTGACTGGGTGGGAGGCAATGAGTGGCTCAGGAAGGGGAGTATCTCTTCTTGGGGAGAGCACTATATAGGTGTGTGGGGATTTGAAGATTGCCTTTTTGCACCCCACCAAGTATCTGCATATCACAAGGCATTGTGGGAAAAGAGCTGAAAGCCCTCTATTGGATTTCTTGTACATTTTATTATATGGCATGGTCAGTGGTAACAATGAAAACTACATTTTGTCCTGAAAAAACCAGCCCCCATATGCCTAAGCAGAAAAATACAGTTATTTTCCTCGGAAGGCGAGGAGCGAATGAAACTAAAAATAACTGTTCTTAAGGGATTGAGCGCTGTAAATACTACAGTGAATGTTTCCATGTAGAATTCCCTCATGGTGGCTAACCTGTTCCAGTGACCTGATGCAACAGGACGTCTTGGGGTGGGCACGGGAGCTGCGGCTGCACCCTCCACAGTTAGAGCCCACTGTAATGTACATCTGGCTCCGTGCTATGGTCAATAGTGGCTGAAGCATCCAGGCAGCTGACAGAGGGAGCAGACTGTCGCCCACTGAACGAGATTTGTGGGACGCTGAAGGCTGCGACGCCCTAATAAGGGTCAGTCCACACGGCATACACAAAATACCGGTCAGATTCTGTTTTTAGAATCCAGGCGGTATTTTGTCGTCTTTTGGAAGGTTTTGGGGGAAGGTCCTGTCTGTGGTTTGAGGATTCGCTGTCCTCCATAACCACTGAAATGCACATCTTCTACCTGAAAACCGGGCAGGAGATTGTGCATGTTGAAAGTTTTTTGGAATGCCGAGGGCTGAAAATGCGTTCAGTGTAGACTATTATTATAGTCTACGGGGACGGTTTCTGGTCGGTTTTCAGACTGTTTCCAAATCCGCAAACAGTCTGAAAATCTGACCAGTAAATTATGCCGTGTGGACTGACCCTAAACAGCTTGCCCCACAAAAAACAGGCCCTCACAGAGCTCTTTCCAAAAGCTTATGCTTCTTATGATTTAACACTCAAAAAATGTTTCTTTTAACCCCTTATTAATGCAGCATTTTGCAGATTATTTGTTCTTCCGCCCCCTCCTGCCCCCCAGGCATAACTTTTATTTTTCCATGTACATAGATGTAAGAGGTCATGTTTTTTGCGGAACCAGATGTACTTTCTAGTGGTACCATTGACCGTAACATAATGTACTAGGAAATGTAAAATAAATGTGTTGGGTAGAAGGTGAAACTACTCTACCCTTCCTCCCACTCGCCTCCCCCCTGTAGTTTGGCTATTTTTGCGCCATTGTTTCCTTGAGTTCACTGAGTATAGACGACAGGATATCCATATTCTGTGGGTTAATATGATTCCAGCCATATCAAATTTGTATAGTTTTCATTGTTTTACCATTTAAAAAAAAAAAAAAAAAAAGTTTCTTTGCATTGCCATGTTCTAGGGCTAAAATCTTTTTTGATTCTCCCTCTATCAATGGTATGTGTTCACTTTTTATGGAATGAGATCTGGTTTTTACTGGTATGAATTTGGAGTGTATGTGACCTTTTAAGCACAACTCTGGTGTTTTTTTTTTTCTTCTAAGTTTGCCATGTGGGATAAATAACATGATAATGTAGTAGGTACGATTTCCATGGAAGTGGCAACACCAAATTTATGGCAAATGGAGGGTTGTGTGCCCCCCCCCCCCCCTCCACCTTAACATTCAGAGCAACATGTATGAACTGGGCTGCGCCAGTTATCTGGCGTCTTTTCAGCCCGTTATCAGGCGCAGCCCATTCATACATGTTTAAATCTCCCGCACGCCATTATCGGCGCATTATATAGCGCCTGCAGCGATTTGTAACGCGCCTGATCTTAGGGAAGGCGGGGCGCACTAGAAGGTACATTTTTATAGCTTCACTACGGCATTTCTAGGCGCATTACAGAGCCAGACGTGTCGTACTAGTGCTAGAATGCGCCTGATTACCCGCTGTAGAGCAGGTTCATAAATCAGGTGCATTCTGTGCCATTTTTAGCACAAGAAAAAGTGGCGTTCACATGGCAAATTTCATGCATGTCGCCCTTAGTTCCTTGTTGTTTGTACTATGGTATATACTGCAGCACAGCAGTGGTTACATTCATCTACTGCACCTTGCCTATACCTGCCATGAAGGTACAAACACTGCAGCTATAGAGATATTCATTAAAACCCCCGCTGCCATAAAAAATAGAGTGGGGCTGCAAGGACCCGCCCCCCTTATCTAATTATTTAGATGCTATGGTCGTGTTTACCACGGTGTATAAATGGTTAAATGACCAGTAACAGGACTCCCTCCGATTCTGGCCACATGAGACCACAACATACCTTATGTAATGTCCCTGCGTCATAAATGTAGGCTGCTAAGGGGTCAACAATTTTTATTGCATTAAATGCACAATACTTCTACTGAGTAGGTTTGGTATCTCACTAATCTTATTCTCATGGAGAAAAAAAGTAATTTAACCACAAAGATGAACATATATAGACCTGGAGAAAGAGGCAGATCGCAGTGACGGCCACCTACACTGCACCTACAATAAATGTTCTAGCCCAGCTTTGTACATGACTTTGGCTCCAAGCTGATTGGATTTCTAATGTTTCAGCTTCTTCTAGGTCGCTGACTTGTGTATGTCTGCTTTGAAGCGATGAGCACCTTTAACCTCGACCGCTTCCGTTTTGATAAGGATAAAAAAGGGGACCAAGTCTCAAGTGAGAAAGATGGATCAAGTCGGCCTGGCACTCCAAAATCGGAGTTTGTGGACAAAGCCGGTAAGAGGGTCATGCGGAAGGGCTTTTTGATCTCAGGATTATGCTCAAGGGGGTTTACTAAAATAAGTTGTGCCATAATTCACCAAATCGGTTGTCACGACTGCTGTAACCTACAGAGATCCATAAACAAGATGACTGCGGCCCCTTTAAAGTGTGTTGTGTTTTTTTGTGTTTATTTTATTTACAAGGCACTATTCACATAGTTTGTGGCATTGGTTGTGATACTGTGAGCAATGCAGACGGCAGCAAGGCCATGATAGGACTACATAGTTTTGTAAGGCTACACTCCCCTCCCACCCCCATAGGACTCTGACCCTGTCACGGCCCCACTATGGTATGTATCAGGATAATTTTCTCATGGTGTCCTGACTGATTCCATGAACAGTCGGCCTAAACACTGTATGAATGGAGCCTAAGGGTATATTCACACGGCTTAAAATTGGACGTATTTCAGTCCGTAATTACGCGCCGGAGTGCGCAAATTACGGCTGGAATATGTCATAGTTATTACGGTAATCCACAGTTCTCATAGAGAACTATGGATTACGTCTCCCCTTCTTGCTAGGAGAATCCGCTGAGGGGGGAGATAAGTGACATGTGAATTACTAGCGGCGTATACGCGCCACTGGTAATGCAAGTCTATGGGCCGGTGAGGTGCCGGCCACCCGCTCCCGCCCCGGCCACATGGCGCAATTGCGGGGCGTAATTACACCCTGCAAATACACCGTGTGAACCTAGCCTTAAGGTATGTTCACACGGCTTATTTGGACGCTGGTTTTTCAGCGTCCAAAACGGCATCAAAACCTTGCCTGACATGCACTTCTTCAGAAGTGGATTTAGACGCACTTCTCTGCGCATTTTAGACATTTTTGGGTGAGATTTTCAACACTGTTTTCACCTATATAAATTAATAGCCAGGATGAAAAAACATGTCTTTAAATGTGCCGAGGTTTTGAATCTTTCCATTAATTTTCAGCGCTGAAAACTCTTCAAGACAGGACACCACTTTTTAGCGCCCAAAATGGCACCCAAAGAAGCGCCTAAAACGTGTGTAAAAACCTTGTCATGTGTGAACAACGCTGTTTTACATAGGGATCAATGAAAATTAAGGGCGTTTTGGAGGCTTTTTTTGATGCTGTTTTGTGAGTGTAAACGCTCCGAAAACAGCGTCAAAATCAGCCGTGTGAACATACCTTAAGAACTTTAGTTACGTTAAATTAGTTTGCATGTAGACCTTTCTAAGATGATTGTAATGTATGTGTCTTTTGCAGTTACCAGCATTCCAGAGACTCCGGAATATAAAAGACTGAACAATACGTCCGTATTTAAGACCGATAAAGGCGTTAGTTTCCTTGACTCAGATTCTGAAAGTGACGATCAAGCAAGTAAGCCAAGCTTGAGTTCCACGCACCCGAAAGTCCTCCCACACGAAGAGTGAGTAGCCAGTCTGCTTATTCCTTCAAAACGTATCATAATGAATTTTTAATTTCTAAGTACATGCAGTCACATGGACAAACGGACGAGCATTTCTTCTGACAACCTCTTATCGCCCTCCTTCTTTCAGGTGGTGATCCTGACACAACCAGGATAAAAACTGCCTTAAGGTTTCCAGCCACACAACCATGTAGAAATCAGTCAGATTCTACCGTTGACCACATGTTTTATATTGATCATCAGATTTACAGGATTTTTTTTGTTCTGTTTTTTTTTTTTTTTTTTTTTTTTGTTAAAATGGTGGTTTGAAATCCAACCTTAACCTCTGAATGCCTGAAAAGTAGTTAAAGGGGTTGTCTCGCTACAAAGAATAGCTTTCAAATTGTAGGGAACACAAAATAGACATTTTCCAAATATATTGCTTTGTTCATCTGTTTTCCTTAAGGAGATAAAAGTGAATTTATGACCTCCCTGGCTATTTCAGTTCCCTCAGTAACCAACCTGTGTTGAATACAAGCACCTAGCTGTATGCAAATTAGTCAGTCTGAACCAGGAAGTGACAGAGTATTTTATTCATGCATCCTATGAAACTCTGTAGGGAGACAACTCCTTTAATGACCAGATCATTTTTTGTTTTTGCCTCCTTGCGTTTCAACAGTTGTAACTTTTTTATTTTTTCTATGACCCAGTTTTATTCAAAACAAGTTGTATTTTATGGAGGAATAGTTTAAATTCACTTAAAAATAATTGCAGAATTTTTTAATTATAATTTTTTTTTTTTTTTTTTTTTTTTACACCATTCACATTTCACACTTAGATTAATTCTGCAAGTTATTACGGTCATGTGGATACCTAATATGTGTAGGTTTTTTTTTTGTCTGTATAATGTATGCACAATTTTTCATTACATTTTTATATTTTTATTTTTTACACTTTTTGTTTTTTTACTTTTATTTTGTTTTAAATCCCATGAATGGATAACGGTTGTATTTTTATTTTTTTTTTTACACTTGGTAATGTATTACCATATTCATATATGCTAATACATTATAATCTGTGTCAGTCTGACACAGGCAGTGATCAGGGCCCAAGCCACAGTCGCCCTGATCACTGGCTTGTTAGGGTATGTTCACACGGTTTATTTTGGGCACATTTCGCCACTTATTTTGCGGTGTACTGCGCTCTAATATGAGCTAAATGGCCCCAATCATTACGGTAATCCATAGATCTCATAGAGAACTATGGATTATGCCTCTTCTCCCCAGTTGTACAAACAATCACGGATTTTCAGTTGAAGTCCGTGGTGATTGTTTCGAAAATCGGTGTCAAAACCGACTGGAAATGCTTGTCATTTGCATTCCTACAGCAAAGACCAAATACCATAAATTTGTTTTTCCACCTACATAGATGTGTGAGAACTTTCATTTTGCAGGACTTTTCTAATGGTATATCACTGAAAAAAAATAATTGAAATTGGGGGCACAATGTGAAAAAAAAAAAAAACGTGCTTGTACCATGTTTGTGGAAGTTTTGATTTTACGGCCTTCACTCTTCGGTATAAATTATGTTTTCTGTATTCTGCAGCTTGATATGATTCTAGCAATACCAAATATGTAGGGTTTTAGTACTGTATAAAAAATGTTTTCTAATTTTTTTTTTTTTTTAATTTGCACTGCAGCTCAATTTTCTGCAACCAATAACTTTTCTTCTCCCTGTGCATTTTTTGCTGACTAAGGTGTACTATTTTGGTATAGATGTTACTTTTTTTTTGATCACTTTTCCAATTATTAGGGGATATGAAATGAACGAAAAACTTTCGCCCTGCAATTACGCCAGCTGCCGTGGGGCGAGGCGGGGGCCACCAGCTCGCCGGCCCCATAGACATTCATTATTCACGGCGCGTACACGCCGTAAATAATTGACATGGGCCCCTTTCCCCCGCCTGCGATTCGCCAAGCAGGGAGAGGAGACGGAATCCATAGTTCTCTGTGAGAACTGTGGATTACCGTAATGGCTGGGATGAATTTCAGCCGTACTACGGCGTGCAATACGGCTGCAATCCGTGCCAGAAATAAGCCGTGTGAACGGCCCCTTACAGCGATACCAATTGTGTTGGTTTTTTTTCTTTATTTTTCCTTTGCAGTAGGGGATGTGGTCATTAGTACACCATTTTGCATTGTATAAAAAATTCAGAAGGGTTTTTTAGGCAAAATTGTGGGTCAGGACTACGGGAGCTCGTGCCGACTCTCGCGGGGAGGGGGAGGGGCGTCAGCCCGCCGGCCCCATAGACATTCATTACTAGCGGCGCGTATTCGCGTAATGACTGGGTTGTATCTCGCCCCGTATTTAGCGCAGTACGGCGCGAAATACGTCCCAGTTTAAGCCATGTGAACATAGCCTTAAAGCTGACTGTTTTATCATTTCCTGCCTGAGGCAGGAGGTCCTAAAATGGGATACGAGGCTTCTCACTGCTATGTTAACCGATCGGCACATCACAATCTTGATGCGGGGATGCTGATCAGAGTGAGGAACTGTGTGCAGCAGTGTTTCACATTCATTAAGATGTTGCGGCGACTAAGGGGTTAAACAGCAATGAACGGAGCCAGCTCCGTTCACTGCTGTTAACGGTGGGTATCGTCTGCAATTGGCAGCCAGCACCCACCTTCTATGTAGCAGGATTACGGAGTAATCCCACTACGTAAAACTTGTCTACACAGAAACGGCCGTGTTTTCAGCATCTTTTGTTTTCTAAAAACGCTGAAAAATGACTGAGAAGAGGTCCCATAAACTTTAATAGTAAAAACCTTCTGTAGTCTCCAAAGAATTTATTTTTTTTAACATTTTTCTGCTTGTTTTTGCTGCTAGTTGTATTTTGAAACCTGTTGCACAAAACGACTGAGCAGGGCAGAAAATGTACTTTCGGAGCCTATGTAAAGTGGCAGCCATTTTTTGGCATGTTTATTTTTGCAGAAGTACACAGCAAATATAATACTGTGCATTTCTGAAAAAAATGGCACCAAAAACGACGTTTGTTCCACAGCTTTTGACAGGCAGTGGACAAAAAACTCACTTTTATGAACGTTTTTAGGATTTGGTTTTCAGTGAGTTTTTTGTCCAAGGCCTAAGGGATTAAGGCAGTTTAATTGCCGTGCGGTACTACAGTGTAAGGTGTTTCACACGGTGTTTTTTTGGGTCGTTTTTTCAATGCGTGTTTTTGTGCGGAAGGCACAGCAATTAATGCTTTACATTGCTGCAAAAAAAATTGGCAAAAATCGCAGAAATTTACTGGAAATTTTACCCTTTTTGCCTGATTTTTGTGGCAATGAAAAGAAATTAATTACGTCCCTTCCGCACAAAACCGCATTGAAAAAAAGCACCCTAAAACACAAAAGAAACCACAAGGTTTGAAAGCCCCTCGGCTATTTGATAACTGCTGTAACGGCCCAGTGATTGCACCCGCCTACTTAGTATTTCATTGAAATTTATCACTTATACTAACAGTCTTGCGGGCCCCAATTTTACTAGTGTTGATAAATCCCAATACATCTTAACTTTTCAGTCTTAGTTTACACCTTCTATTAGTGGACTTCGCTTTTGCTACTAATTCCATCAAATTTTTTTTTGGGGCATATGCTAAACCAAGCCCCATTTATCCGGGGCACACCCACTTTGTTGGGCGACGCACAGAAGGTTGGCAGGGGTGGGGTTTAAAAGCATGTATGCTATTTTTGGTAAGACAGAAGGGCGCAGTTGCACTTATAATTGCGCCCCGTTCAGTTTCAGCTAATACCACCATAAGCAGTACTTGTGATTCCCAGTCAATTCTACTTTGGGTCTTTTACTGTTGCCAACTATTATTTTTTTTGGTGTCCTTTTTGGATTTTCCCAAAGGCTTCCTTCTATAGCAGTCATCAAAAACATACAACCAAATAATCATTACAACTAGGAAAAGTTCCATAGTTCGCTGTCGGCTAAAAGTTTCTTTGCCAGATATAATGGCTTTTTACACTTTTCCTTATATCGACTAGTAGTGTTGGACTGGACTTTGCTACCCAGGTAGGTCCCAGCAAGTAGAAGCTATAAGGCTAAGCTCACACGGCATGATTGCGGGGCGTAATTACGCCGTGTGTTCGCGCTCCCGTGGGGCGGGGGGCCTGCACCCCGCCGGCCCCATAGACGACTTCCTCCGTATTGTCGAGGGGGGGGGGGCGTTTTCCATAGTTCTGTAGAGAAACTTTTAAATTTAACCAAAATGACTGGGGCGCATTTCGCCCTGTATTGAGCGCAGTACTCCGAAATACGTCTCAATTTAAGCCTTGCTAACTTAGCCTAAGAGGTCACTAAATACATGGCTTTCAATAAAAAGGGTTGCATGTAAAAGATTATAGCATTCGAATGCCTAAGACTGTGTTTACACATCGCATTTTTCTACTGCTTCCAAAATGCAAGCAAAATAAAAAAAATGCAATTTTTTTTAAAATTATCTCCCCTTGCATATGTGCTTAATATAACACCTTAAGCACCAAGCCTGAAAAGGCATTAATGACCACCTACATTTTTAGTTTTTTGCCTCCCTATGTTAGTTTTTAATTTTTTTTAAATTTTTTTTTAAATAAAGTGCTGCAGTTGAATGAGGACTTATTATGAGGACATATTATGCGGGAGAAGTAATGTTTTTTGGGGGTATAGTATAAGTTTCCAAGTTACTGCATAATTTTTCTAAAAAAAACTTTGCGCAGACGGTTTTTTCGGCATTAATGTTTTTTTTTTTTTTTTTTACCCCATTCATATTTCACACTAAAATAACTTGTTTAATTCTACAGGTTATTTCGGGGTGTAACACTTAATATTTGATTTTATTCTGTCGTGGAAGTATGACAATATTTTTTTTTTTAAAAAAATGTATTTCTTTTTACACTTTGTTATAATCTTGTTTAATCCCTTAAAGGGGAAAAAAAAATTTTTTTTTTTCACTTATAATTTATTAGCAATTCCCCGTATTTAAAATATTTGACATATAGCAATCAAGGGTTTTAAATGTAGGAAACGAGGGTTGCCTCCCCCCCCTACCCTCCCCCCCAACATTTATGACCACAGCTCCTTTCCTAGCGCAGCTAGGAGCCGCAAAACCCCTCTTATTGCAGCGACCTTTTGCTTTTCCCGCTACAGACAACCTGCATCGCCCCCCATTCTGCAAAAACCCTTACTTTAAAAAAAAAAAAAAAAAAAAAAAAAACATCTGTAACGCAGTGTGTAACCCAGCCCCTTAAAGCTACATGGAATCCTGGTAATTTCCCTTTCACCCAGTGCAGTTTTAAAAGCGCTCCATTAAATGCCTTTATTATCGGCAACTTTTTCAGTTGTCGAATTTTTTGGGGAAAAATGCTTCAAAAAAATCAATGGGCTGTATTTGACGTCTTTTGGAAAAAACACATTAATTGAAACCACTTCCAAAAATTTAAGAAAATACAAAAAAACTTGCTGGGAAAAAAGGCAGATAATTGGAGCGCAGTTAAAACTTTTCAAAAAACGCGGTTTTGTAAAGCACCCCCAAGGCCGTGTTCACATGGGGTTTTTAAACTGAATTCGGAATTTCCCCGCAGTTAGGCTAAAAGGGGCGGGACGGGTCCGGGGGGGACTGCCCCCCCGGCCCCATAGACAATGCATTTTTTCGGCGCTCCCCGCCGTAAATAATGTGCAGTCACTTTTTCCCCCGCGGGGGGATTTGCAGACGGGGGGGGGGAAGGGATTTAAATTTTCTTATGAGAGCAGTGGATTACCAAATTCTCCGACGGATTGGGCCGATGCGCGAAAACGGGGAGTACGGGCCAATCCGGGGAAAAATAAGCCGTTAAAGGGGGCCTAATGCAAGTAACTAATGACCTAGTGATCTCTCACTTACCAGCCACACCCAGAACTAATAGAAAACTATACGTACCACAGTGGTAATTGTAGATCTCAGAATGGAAAAGATGCTACTGACGTTTGGTGCTTTCTGGTTTTTTGCTTTGGCTTAAAAGCTGCAACACCGAAAATATAGCAGCAACTAACCATTAGAAACAGGAGTACAGCTTGGGATAAAAAGGGCATGCGCGTCTTTTTAAAAAGGCGTTCAACTTGCATTTTTTTTCAACTGCATCATAAATGCAAGCCATAAAAACTGCATGCATTAACACATGAAACCTTTTCAAGTAGGGTTCTGATTCCCCATAAATTGACAATAAGCCACTGTAATGCTTGCTGGTCTCGGGCTGTTTACTACCAATGTGAGCAGGAGATTACAGCTTACAGGCTTGTAAATTTCTCACACTTTGCCTGATACATTACCAGTGACCCCAGAGTATCTCCATCACACTAAATACATAGTAGAAACACCCAAGTGCGGGTTATACTGTGTATTCTGTTGATTCGGGTATGTTCACACGGCGTATTGTGGCACGAAATGTGCGTGCTGCATTATGCCAGGTGTTCTAGAAGTACGTGCTGGCCAGTACGCACTTCTAAAGCACAGGGTAGAGGATGGGGCGGACTCCTTCACTTCCATTATCAGTGGCACGTAAACGCCCAGAAGAAGTGGCATGTCACTTCTCTATCCCGGCGTACAATACACGCGCATTGTACGTAGGGGGAGATGGGCGTAATTCAAGTTTTTTGGAGGCTGTAAATTGCGTAATTGAGGGAAATTTTTTGGGCGTATTTAAGCGAAAATATGCGTCGAAATGGGCCCCGCAATTACACCGTGTGAACATCCCCTTAGAGTGGATAGTCTGTGACCATAAACTACATTATGCTTACAAATGGTCTTTTCGTGGTCGCGTGCAATGATATTAGCACATTCACTAGTGACCAAGTATTTTCACTTTTCATTGGTGAACATTCTAGATTAACAACCAGATTTATTACCTGGTTTTAATTGGTGTAGAAAAAAAGCTATACTCCCTTTTACTGTAGAGTGGGATTCAAATGTTAGCTTTGTTTCCAGGTTTGTGCAGCATTTTCTCCAAAATCATTGATGCAGTAAATGGATGAAATGAATAACAATGTTCATTAAAATGTTCTTTCTTGCTACAATTAAATTTGTTCCATACTCGCTGATTAATGTGCGTGTTCAAATAGAAAAATCTTCCCCTCTCAATCCCCTTTTTTTGGAAAACATTTTCAGACAGGTCTATCTGTGTATCTTACTTTATTTGAACCCCATCCATTTCCCCCCCAGAAATGCACTGCTAGCAAACCCCAAAAGATATGTCCCCTAAAAAAGGGGGAACAAATTTGACCTAATGTGACCACTTTGGGCTAGCGTGCACATTTGGGTCAGTTATTTGTGGTCTCCTAACACTAACTGTAATTGAGTCTCTTAGTGCTGGGGGCAGGATGTCTCCTTCAAGAAGCAGCTCATGGAAAAAAAAAATTCACTCGTTTTATCACAAAATAAGAAAATTGAGAAATAGACTCTTCTATTGGAAAAAAGGGGGGGTTGTCTAAACCTCAAATTTATAGGATCATGAATGAAATAATGCTGCTTTGCCTGTCACTTAGGTCAAGCTGCTGAAATTCATATGCCACGTTTTCAGACTTCCTGATTATGTTCATTAGTCTAATTAAAAAATTACCTTCTCTAGGTAGGAGAACTTCTGAGCTAATGAAAAAAGTAAGAAATTTAGTCTTTTGTCTGAAAGATCAGATAAAACAAAGTTTCTACTACACCCATGCCCTGTGTGTGACTTCACTCCTGCATCGGAAAAACAAACAGCAGGGAAAAGGCCTACACAGGTGGGGTCAAAAGAGAAAACAGAAAGCCAGAAGGTGATAAAATCATTTTGTGTCCTTAACAAAAAGGATCAATAAAGCAATATTTTAGAAAACAGTTAATTTAGTGTTCCCTGCTTTTAAAAAGCTAATCTTTGTAGTGGGGGAACAACCCCTTTAAATGAGCAGGGTTTTTTTTTTTAGGTATATGTCCCAGCCTGTGTTAATTACTGAAGGTATTATGAAATGAGGGGCTTTCACACAGTCTTTTTTGGTGCGTTTTTTGTGCAGGAAGGACATTAATGCGTACTTTGTTCACAAAAATTTTGCAGATTTTTTTTTTTGTCGTGATTTTTGTGCAGAAAGTACAGATTAATTGTGTTCCCCTGCACAAAAAAAAATGCATCAAAAAACGCACCAAAAAACGCTGTGTGAAAGCACCCCAAGGGTATTTTTCACCAGCTCAGTTTTAACTGACTTAAATTTTAAATGATTTTATTACCTGAAGCTTTTTTGTCGGTTCGAAAGCTGTTTCAAGTAATAAATTTACTGTGTTGAAGTCTTTGAATTACAAACATACAATGATTATCCGCTTTCCAAACTTTGAGAAAAGTAAAGAAGTTTCTGGAAATTTTAAAGGCAGATAATTGGAGCGCAGTTAAAACTGCACCAAAACTGCGCTGTGTGAAAGCACCCTTAAGAGCAATCTGCCGCCTTGTCTATATAGTTCCATTGCTTATAGGAATTGTATGCAAACTTCCTCATTTATCAATGTATTTATTAGTGCATTTTACTGACAAATAGTTTCATAGCATTGTGTGGCATTTTCTTGAACTATCTGGGCTGTGCCAAGATTGACAGACCTTTAGGAAATGTTACCCCTCACCCCCTTCTTAATTTAATGAAATCACAATTGAAACGGAACCATGAGAGGATTGAGAGAGGTGGGGGGGAGAAAAAAGGAGGCGAAGGCAGGGAAAAAAAGACCAAAGTGTATAAAAACTTTAGCCAGTGTGCTAAATCGGTCACTGCATGCAGCCATAAACACTGCAATTGACCTTCAGCGAAGGCCCATGTACAGCAAGGCTATAGCTTCGCTGCATCGGACTCAAAACGGCCAAAAGCGGACCTTTTTTCCCATTCAGGGCCGTGGTTTTTGTCACATTGGTTTAATTTTTTTACGTCGCCCATAAAAATTGTAGGGAAAAACGCTAAGGAAAACTAAAAGCGGGGCTTTCTACAACATTGTATAATACGTGGGGCCAGAGGACAAAAGGGGGAGGGGAAAAAAGCTGGGAGACTAGCTCCCTTATCTGTTCTAGTCTATAGGGACGCACGAACGATTGTATTTTCGGCGCTTTTAAAATCCTTCAAGCGCCGGAAATACGATCGTAAAGCTATGCAGTGGAGACCTAGCCTAAGATTTATGGCTGCCTGTCAATAAGTTAACTTGGACACTGACTAAAATAAGTGTTTTAGGTGAACATAGGATACTACAACTTTGTCATATATAGATGTGTGTGTTTCGGACGTCTTATTGAAATTTTTTTTGGGTGAAGCTATTAAGAGTGTCTTTAATAATTAGAAAACTGTTGCCCGAAATAAGCCTACGTATGGACGCTCATGGAACAAAATGAAAGATTGTTCTTGGGCCCTATGGTTTTTAGCCCCAAATGTAACCTTTTTCCCACCCAATATTTTTTGGGCATGACAGTTAGTAGTTAGACAAGTGAAGCAGTAGTATGAAGTTTGTGAGGGTACAGGGCCAACGGCTTCAACAAGGTGGTTGACAAAAAGGGACCTTCCTGTACTGTCTTGGCTCCACCATTATGTAATTATATGGTGCTGATGACTACTACATGTGCTGTCTGATGCTGGGGATTTTAGTTCAATTTCCCCCAGCAGCTTCATGAAGGAAATAATTATTTTGGGTCGCTTTTAATTGTGTAAGTTTGTCCATGACAAAGAATAAAACATCTATAATTTTAAAATTTAGAGAGAGAATATCCAAAATAAAAACCGAAAATCACATTTTAAAATTATGTAAAATTTTTTTCCCTTTTGGGCCGAAAAATTAATTTACAAACAGACTTAATACTTTGTGGCAAAAAACCTGTTTGGCAAACACACATCGGGGCGTTTTTTTTTAGTTGAGAGGTTTGCGACATGTCAGGAGGAATTTTTATCATTTTATTTTCAGTTCATCTTAAATCATTAAGATTTTTAGGCTTCGTTGGAAGTTGGGCTTCCAAATCCCTCCCTAAGTTTTCTTGGAATTAAGGGTTTGGGGACGGTAGGCCACTCCATGACTTTAAATGTCTTCTTTTTTATCCCTTCTTTGTTGCCTTGGCTGTATGTTTTGGTTCTTTTTCTTGGAAGACCGGGGAGACCCATTTTTTTTTGTCCTGGGGGGGGAAGGAGGTTGTCACTCAAGATTTTACAGTACATGGCTCCACCATTCTCCCTTTTTATACGGTGAAGTAGTCCTTGCCTTTTTGCAGAAAAAACGCCCCCAAAACTTAATTTTCCCCCTCCATGCTTGACAGTGGGGTTGGCGTTTTTGGATCATAGGAGATTTCTCTTCCTCCAAACAAGCGATTAGTAAAGGCCCCGTTTACCGGTTTTTGTGACATTTGGCGCCGTATTTCCCCCGCCCGGATTTGGCTTCAAAACCGGGGCCAACCCTCGGGGGCATTCGGGAACCCCCCATAGAGAACAGTGGATTCCGCGCTCCTCCCGTTTGGAAATCCCCCGGGGGGAGAAAGTGACATGCACATTATTTACGGCGCGGGACGGCCGTAAACAATGCATTGTCAAGGGGGGGGAGCGGCCCCCCCGTCCCGCCCTTATTTACGGGCGGATTGTGCGCTCAAAAGGGCACAAATCCCCGGAAATAAGCCGTGTGGGGGCGGGGCCTTATGACAAGTTCAATTTTTGTCTCATTGGCCACAACCCCAAAAAAAAAATCCCCAGAATCCCCCAGGTGTTCATTGGCAAACTTTGGCGGGGCCACATGCCCTTCTTGGGAGGGGGACCTTTCGGCACTGCAGATTTTCAACCATTAAACTTAATGTGTTACCAATGGTTTTCTTGGGGACTGTGGTCCCCGCTGCCTTGAGATCATTAACAATTTCACTCCATGTAATTTTAGGCTGATCTCTCACCTTCCTCATGATCAAGAGTATCCCACGAGGGGAGATTTAGCATTTTGTATTTCTTCCATTTCCTTACTATTGCGTCTTACTTATGGTATTGTAGCCCATTCCAGCTTTGTGCAGGTCTCTGATCTTGTCCCTGACATCCTTAGAAAGCTCTTTGGTCTTGCCCATGTTGTAGAGGTTACAGTCTGACTGAGTCTGTGGACAGGAGTCTTTTATAAAGGTGACTATGTAAGTAAGACAGCTGTAATTAATGCAGGTAAAGAGTTGATGAGGAGCATCTAACTGGTCTGTAGGAGCCAGAACTCTTGTTGGTTGGTTGGGGTTTAAATACTTATTTCTTTCAGCAAAATGCAAATAGATTTATATAATTTATACAATGGGATTTTTCTGGAGTTTATTTTGGATATTCTATCAATGTTAAAATTAACCTACTCTTAAAATTATAGACTGTTCATGTCTGTCAGTGGGCAAACTTACACAATCGGCAATTGATCAAATAATTATTTCCTTTACTTTAGCAGCTGTTGAACTACAAGTGCCAGCACGCCACAGCAGCACATGTTAAACACGTACTAAACGGCACCCATACAATAAGTACAGATGTAGTGTGGCATACTGGCACTTGGAGTTTCACAACTACCATTGCCAGCATGCCCCATATGTGCTAATACAGTACTGTATTTTACACTGGAGGTGTCTGGGGAGGGTGCGGCAGACAAGTAATGGTGAGAGGAGACCGGTTGTGCTGATGCAGAGAACGCAAGTCCAAAGTGACGTGAGGAAGAGATATTGTGGAAGTGGGAGGGAAGGTAAAGGGCTGCTGTGCTGGCCGGAGGACGCAGGGGGAGGCTTGCCACGTTCTGATGTCACTAAGGGTATGTTCACACGGCTTATTTTGGGGCGCATTTCGCTGCGTATTTTGCGGCTTACTGCGCTTAATATGTGGGGAAATGCGTCCCATAATTACAGTAATCCATAGCTCTCATAGAGAACTATGGATTACGCCTCCTCTCCCCGCTCGTACAATATGCGCGGGGACATAAGTGACATGTTACGCGAGTAATGCATGTCTATAGGGCTGTGCTGATCAGCGCAAGCTCCGGAGGCGCACGATGTACTGTACGCGCCGCAATACACCGTGTGAACATAGCTTAAGGGGCGTGGCTAGGTGTGATGTTGGCATGCTCGGACACGCCCCAGAAGTCTCAGTTTGCAACTAGGAGATGGATGTGAGTCGGAACGTTGTAAATCGGGGACTGTCTGTATATGATTAGAAAGCTTTTTTTTTTTTATTTTTTTTATTTTTTTTTTAAATTTACTGGAGAAATGCCTGAAACGTATTATTCCATTATCTTCAAAATAGAACTACACAAAGGGTGACTGTGTATATATACATTAAGAAAGAGATGCACCTTCATGGAATATAGTTGACAATCGCATCCCACCTTCTACCCTTCCTGAGTCAACTCCTGTCCTCAGGTCCATGCGTGTCTGTTAATGTTGTTTCCTGCAGCTTAGTCAAGGTGGCTGTGTGTATATATGTATTAGTTACACAAACATGTCGCCTTCTCTTCAAGGAATGGTTTTTCTGAATCTTCTTCCACTGATGATTCTGAAGATGATGATTCTGAAGATGAATTCTCTTCAAAAAAGGCTTCCGCAAGCAACGAACCTCAAGAGAATAAAACCAAAGATGAAAAAATGCAACGACTTCAAGAAGTCTTTCCTCAACGGACCCCTGAAGAGTTATTCCCGGTATTGCGGATCCAAATTGTCTTTTATACCTAATACCTGTTTTTTTTGTTTTTTTTTTTTTTTTTTGTGTGTGCTTTGTCTTCTCTATGAAGCATAAAAACAAAATAAATTATGGGACTATACCCCTCCTCCACCGTTCCACCAAATTTAGCAGTTTTGGCCGACTATCAAACTTTTTCGGCTGAAAGTGTATGGCTGCCTTGACTATTTTCTGCTAATTCAATACACTTCTGGAAAAATAACAAGTTTCTCAAAAAATAATTTTTCCGCTCTTATAGCATTTATTAATCCAAACTTTATATGGTAAAAATTCCACCTATTAGTGTTTTTTCCCTTTAACGGTGCAGGTGATTTTATACAGCAATCTTAGGTAGGTACACAGTAAAGAGGCAGTTCGATATATGCCAACATTAAATAGATAAATCGAAACAACTTCTCATATAATTAATTTTGAGAAAGGGATCCGCCCCGAAACGTCGCGCAGGCGCATATGCTTCCTATCTCAGCAGACGAGAGGTTCAGACGAGGGATGTTTGGACCCACGCAGATGAATAAGAGGCTTTACTACAGTTGAAGAGTCGACAGTTGTGGGTTTAGGATACTACAGTACAGTGAGTTCTGCCTGAGTAAAATTAATTATATGAGAAGTTGTTTCGATCTATCTATTTAATGTTGGCATATATTGAACTGCCTGTTTACTGTTGTACCTACCTAAGATTGCTTTATTAAATCACCTGCACCATTAAGGAAAAATACTAATACGTGGAATTTTTACCATATAAAGGTTGGATTAATAAATGCTAAAATAGCGGAAAAGTTACATTTTGAGAAAACTGTTATTTGTCCAGAAGTATATTGAATTGTATGAAGTAAAGGGCTGGACACCCTGTCTGGACTGTTGGATGCGGTGAATAGATACGCTGGAAATTTATTGTATATCTTCTGCTTACGACATTGATTGGATAGTTTTTCAAAATGGAGAGGAAGCGGTTAAAAATGATCTCTTTCCACTTCCTCCTATAACCTTGTCAGCTCAAACATCCACATCGTTCGCAGATCATTTATCAGGTATTTTTTTTTCTAAGTGTTTTTTTTTTTTTTTTTGAATAATGAATTCCATTAAAGTGTTTTTGTTCATGGTTGTGTTATGCTGTGAGCAAGAATCCTGTTGGATTTGAAACGCGTTAGCGTTTGATGTTATATGTATTGTCCTGAAGATGTAAATTGAATAAACCGTGGATAATTCACCCGCTGGAGTTTCCCATTTGTGTTTTAATCTTTAGTCTTTTTTTTTTTTTTTTTGTACCATGTAAACTCTAATCCTGATCTATAATAGCAAATCCCTGACACTAATGTATATAACGGAAAGTGGCACAATTTGCAGCTTTCTGTCCATAGCTAGTCAGTAGTGCTTAATAAGTTATTGAATGTTATGATCAGAACATGAGGGAACAAAACTATTCCTGACTGGCTTAAATCGGCCGTAAAGTATTCCATGTACTTCTCTGACTGCTGTAGTGTGTAACAGATGTTACCAGAGAAGTGGCAGCGCAGCCCAACCTGGTTGTGCATTGAGCGCAACTATGCTACACCGTGTCAATGTAAGAAACCACATTACCACTTGTTCATTTTAATATGCTAGTCTTGCTGGGTGACTCCTCCTTAAAGGGGTTGTCTCATTACAAGGATTGCTGCTTTTTATGTTAAAGATCTTGCAGAAACAAGTCACTTTGCAATATGTGTCCATTAACAGTGTCCTACCTATTCCTAGATATCCCCGTTTGTATGGGCTGCATCAGCTCCTCAGGTCGCTATAGCTACAGACCTGTTTGATCTCTCCTGACAGACCTGGCTTCTACTGCAGCCTAGTAGAATCAAGTAAACGCCCCTGAATTCAAAATGAAACAGAACAGGACTGAGTTAAGATGAATTGATGTAGTGAGAGAACCCCTTTAAGCATAGCCTTTAGTGCAGTCCATCTGATTGTCAAGTCTGTTAACAATAGGATTATTTGTATTGTATTGTGCATACTGAGGTCAGACTTGAGTGGGACGCCCGCGTTGTTGATCAGAATGTTTGTTAAAAGTATAATTATATAAAAATCACGCTGGTCATAATATAAACCTGATTATTTTTCCACTCTGTTCCAGCTTGTTGAGTCCACTGACACATTGGAGGATGCGGTTGCTGCTGGTGTCGCTCAGTTTGATGAGAAAGGTATGTTCAAGAATGTTAGACGTAACTTCTGTTACAAGAAAGTAATCTGCAGGTTGTCGGGGGTTTCCTGGGAATGAAGCATTGTGCTGTATCTATACTAGTATAACACTGCCTGAGGCTGTAGATCAGTCCTTATTACTTGAGTTAGAGCGGAGTTAAAGCACAGAGTACAGCCGTCTGTAACAATGTCGGGGGATGCGGCCGCTTCATTGCTCTGATGGACAGGTTTTAGGTTTGTCACCAACAGCCAGACATCAATACCTATTCTGAGAAATGCCCATAATTGTTTAGGTCCTGGAAATCCCCTTTTAGATGCGTAAGTAAAACCTACGGGATGACTAATTTTAGCAGTACAGATTTTGCTGATGTTGCCACACTTTATCTCATACATTTTAGGATTAGGTTAGCACCGTATAGTTTAAGGAAGCTCTTTATCTTGAGGCAAAATAAGGATTGAATGCAAGTGTTTAAAAAGAAACTTTTTTTTAAATTTTACTTCTGCTTTGTCAAGCCTCAAACTGTGGTGTCAATGTAATAAAACGGTAGTAGCACAGGCACCAAAAAGCTAAATATAGAGCCACAGTGCTAATGTTAAAAATGTAAATTTTAGATCTTTAAAATAACTTAGTACATCACAAGCACTCAACCAAACCTCCTCTACTCCCAACTATTATCTCCTATATAACAACAAGGTAACATATATGCAATAATATAATGCAAGATAAATATAGAGAACGGCAACCAAGTAGTAGAATCCCAGTAATTATAATGCAGTACCTGATCTAGGCGTGCTCTTCACGATCTGGTGGTACATTATTTACTGTGTGTTATTTGGTTGTCATTCACTATTTTCTTGCATTGTACTATACTATTATTCAATAGGATATGCTGTTTTGGAGGAGGGGGGGTGCAGTGGTTGAGTGCTTGATTTAATTGATTTTATTTTAATGAGCTGTATAACACCATAGCAGCTTCTAAGGATGACATTTGGCTAGGTATAAATGTGACGGTACACAATACCTCCAAAAATTAATTTGTAAAGTACCAAAAGCATGGTCATATCACTCAAACTATGCATATGAAACCAAAAAACAAAAGCTAGTGGATTGAATACCACTATCTTCAATAAAAAATTCATTTTATTTGAAATTTTTACAAATATAAGCAAAAACATGTAACACAGTGGATAAGATACAGACGGGGTAGTAAAGGAGCAGTGACAAAAGTTACAGTGAAATAGTAAAATTTGCTTCTTGCACTAAATACCATGACAGGAGTCAGATGGAGTTATAGAATATTCAGACATATATAAATCTATCTATCTGGTGACTGGTGGAGGTGCGTGCTGACATTCACCATCAGCTAGTGATGACCTATCCTAGTGGTATGCTGGAAAAATCCTCAGAACTAGTTCACTGAATTTTCAACAAGTTGTGAAAGTTTAGTGCCGAAGTTAGTTGCCCCTATGTCCTGCTCCTCCACTCTTCATTTCATCAGTATTTCTGGTTAGTGAATGGCACTTGTTGGTCACGTGAATATTTCTTAACTGACCGAAACTACACTTCACGCCACCACCTTACTTATAAGCTGCGCTCCTGTGACAGTAACGGTATGTTCATACGGCGTAATGGCGGGACGTATTTCAGCATTTAATTGCACTGTAATACGCCCCACAATTATGGTAATTTCTAGCCCTCAATACCCGACGTTTTCCCTGGGATATAATACGCGGCAGGGAAAACAATTGACATGCCGCTTCTCCCTGATGCATATGCTCCGGGGAGAGTGAAAGTGAGCCAGTATTTTAGAAGTATGCGTTGGCCAGCGCTTTTTAAGCACCCAGTGTAGCACAAACTGTTGATGTTCGACCAGGTAAGAGCCAAGGCTGTGGAGTCGGCAAGCCAAACCTCAGACTCTGACTAGGTTAAAATGGTGACATCAGGCTGTCACTTTATTATACAATAATCAAGCTCTTTAGGTAGAACAGACACTTTAAAGCAAAAGGGTAACAAGGTTTTGATCTTTTGAACTTGTGGGTAGAGTTGAAGAAAAAGCTGTATTTGTATCCAAGTCCAGTCTGCACCAACATTGGGAACATGTAGAAGAGACCTGGGATAAGATTTTAGTCAAGACATGCTCATGCTTGAATCTGATCCAGAGCCCAGAAGGAGTCAGGCAGTGCTGAAAACCAAAGGTGGATTTCCCAAATACTAACAAAATAATAAAAATTAACATTTTGATTTTTAGGAGCAAAACAGTAACAATGCAGTTACAGGAAATCTGCAGAACTAAGCAGATGCTAAATACTTGCAAGTCAAATTTATGTATAACATCGGTAAGATGACTGTATATAAAATTACAGTAGCCTCATGTACAAAGATGTAGTGGATGGAGAGATATGAAGCCAGAAATTCACAAGTTCAAAACATTGTTACCATTTTGCTTGTCAGTGTAAAATATATTTATTGGATAGGACTTTAGAACACAAAAAAAATTGTAAATATGCAAAACACCTGCAGGAAACATTTGTGGAGTCTCTGAATTTGTTCTGAGAAATAGTATTGCCTCCATCAGATCCTGCATACATGACCTCACATCTGATCTCATTATTTCCAGGCTAGAGAACGGCCTCTCTACATTAACTTGGGGGCAAAGCGGTGACCACAGGGGCAACATTTCTACCAATGTCAGGGTATAAAGGAATTACCTCCACCACAGTCAGTTTAGATGAATGGTTGAACTCTTCTACTTCTTTGAAAGCAGGTAAAACATTTTGCTGAAATCTGTTTACCACGAGAGCAGAATCTTTTCCCCTGTGGCAGCGCTTTGCCTGCTCCATGTCATCAATTACAACCTCATGTGATGAGGCTGAAGATATTGGAGCAGTAGCACAGGCCGGACCCAACTCCTCTTGCTCTTTGCACTGCATCGAACTAACTGGACCAACTAATTATATATTTTGGGAGTCGGTCAATATTATGACGACTCCGACTCCTGCAAAATAGGCTCCGACTCCACAGCCCCGGTAAGAGCATCTTATGGCCATAAGTTAGGTCATCCAGGCTACATAGGTATGAGTGGTACATAAACACTGCTCTCTGTGGTACAACCTCTTTTCTTATTTTGTCACCTTTTCCCAACCTTTCCTTGTTTATGCTCTCCTTTATTACTCTTTTAGTTCCCGCGGTGCTCGGCTTGGTTGCTATACACATTGCGCGTGACTCGGACACTCTGTCTTCCGGGCATGCACCTTTGTGTTTGACTGTCGTAAGTGGGGCAGCGTTCTCAACCAGGAAAGGTCTTAGGTGGCGGTTTGGATGTGTACACGTATCTGCTCTCTGTACCATGATGCTCATATTTTGTAAGGAATCCTTTTCTACAACATTTTGGGGTTTTACAGGACACGCTATGGGTTCTCACCCTTAAGGCTGTTCACACGGTTTTAAAAAGGGCCTATTTCGGGCCCTAATTCGGGGCCGGTGCGCCAATTCGGGGGCCCAAAACGGGGCCCCTTCATTAAAAGGTAATTCACAGTTCTCATAAAAATTGGATTACCCCCCTCCCCCCCCGGCGAAACCGCCGCGGGGGGTAAAACATTAATTCCAAAGGGGTAAGCGCCCTTGCAATTCAACGATGGGGCCCGGGGAAGTGTCGGCCCCCCCCGTTTTCCGCCCCCCCAAAGTCTTATGGCGGTTTGAGTGTAAATTGCTGGCCGTAATACGTCACGGGCAATTACAGTCGCTTTTGCGAACATAGCTCCCCTAGTTGTGCTTCTTACTGCTGTGTTCACACTTGGCGTTTATGTTCTACGTGTACACTAGAGAAAATGACAGCAATGAGCACATTACAGTGCTGAATCTATTTTAGGAAATCCAATTCACAGTGTGATTCATACTAAACCCACATCAGTGCAGCATGCCTGGCATTTGTGCTACATTTAATTTTTCTCTTCATAAGAATAGAAAACCGCGATTGTGCCGCGCTGTGCTCATGTGTGGTTTGCGTTGTGGTAATGACGGGACTGTGAGCATACACTTCTGGAGGACACCAGTGCTGCATACGGACTCGATATTTGATCCGTAGTGCTTGGCTTCTAGAAATGTTAATCTTGGTGCTTGATGCCAGTGAGCGAGTCTCCACACACAGACCTGTGGGGCGCTCTGCCATTTCATCTCGCAGCTGTTGCCCACGTTTAAAAGGTTTTAAACAGGAGGAGGCATGTCTGGGTTTAATAGTGAGTGATTTCACTGCAGGCTCTTTGCTGTTCATGTAAGGGGCAGAGACCTTGTTTAACATCTGCTCTTAGATCGTCTGCATTATAGATATTAGTATGGGGAAGTGGGAAGGCTTTTTGTCAATGACCTCTTTTTCCATCGCCTGTTTGTCTCCGATTAACCCTCAGTAAATTAATGTGCAAAACAATTTTGTGCTGATTAGCCGTCACAACGTTCTGCCCTAGGTATGTCCTACAGTTCACTTGCTGATCAAAGCAATGAAAGAATTTGCCCTCAGATCACATTATACATAGCTCAGCTTTTTCTTCCAAGTGCATCATTATCTTGTCACATGTAAAATCTCTTCTTGGATTTGACATGTTTTTGCGATCTTGGTATGTTACAACTGACTCCTTTTAATATAATTCCTGCTTTTTTTTTTTTTTTTTGTAAAATATTTTTGTTCCACAAAATTTAAGGTCTGTGCATCCACCTTTAGAGGTCTAAATTTGAAGCCAGATGTAACTATGGGTTTCCATTCACATGACCGATGCTAAGAGTGTCTGTTTTTATTTATTTTGGTCACAGTCCTGCTGGTGGATCAACTCTACGAAGCGCTTTAGCGAAGGCTATGTTCACATGTCGTGTTTTACGCCGTGTAACATAAACTTTTAACTGTGTGTTTGGATCCATCTGTGAGACCCACGGCTGTGGATTCGGAGCCTATTTTGCAGTAGTCTGAGTCGTCATAAAATGGACCGACTCCCAACATATATTATAAGTTGGTCCAGTTAGGTCGATGCAGAGCAAACAGCAAGAGGAATTGGGTCCGGCCAGTGCTGCTGCTCCCATATCTTCAGCCTCATCACATGAGGAGTGTAATTAATGACATGGAGAAGGCAAAGCGCTGCCCCAGGGGAAACAGATTTCAGCAAAATTTTTCACCTGTTTTCAAAGAAGTAGAAGAGTTCAACCATTCATAAGACCTGACTGTGGCTGAGGCAATTCCTTTACACCCTGACATTGTTAGAGATGTTGCCCCTGTGGTCACCGCTTTGCCCCCAAGTTAGTGTAGAGAGGCCGTTCTCTAGCCTGGAAATAATGAGATCAGATGTGAGGTCATATATGCAGGATCTGATGGAGGCAATACTATTTCTCAAAACAAATTCAGAGACTTCACAAATGTCCCTGCAGTGTTTTGCATATTTACAATTTTTTTGTGTTCTAAAGTTGTATCCAATCAATATATTTTACACTGACAAGCAAAATGGTAACAATGGTTTGAACTTGTGACTTTCAGGCTCCACATCTCACCATCCACTACAGCTTTGTACATGACGCTACTGCAATTTTATATACAGTCATCTTACCGATCTTATACATGAATTTGACTTGCAAGTATTTAGCATCTGCTTAATTCTGCAGATTCTTTCCTGTAACTGCATTGTTACTGTTTTGCTCCTAAAAATCAAGATGTTTTTATTATTTTGGTAGTATTTGCTAAATCCACCTTTTGATTTCAGCACTGCCTGAATCCTTCTGGGCTCTGGATCAGATTCAAGCATGAGCATGTCATGACCAAAATCTGATCCCAGGTCTCTAATACACATTCCCACTGTTGGTGCAGACTGGACTTGGATATAAATACAGCTTTTTCTTCAACTCTACCCACAATGTTCAAAAGATCAAAACATTGTTACCCTTTTGCTTGTCAGTGTCTGTTCTAGCTAAATAGCTTGATGATTGTATCATAAGGTGATAAACAGCCTGATGTTACCATTTTACTACAGTAAAGTTATCACTTCAACATTCGCCGTGTATGAGGGAGTCAGGAGTCGGAGGTTTGGGAAATTGAGGAGTCGGGGCTTTGGTTTGCCGACTCCACAGCCCTGGTCGGACCCCAAACGAACCCAAACACACAGCTAATAAATAGCCATGTGATTTACATTGCTTTTAATATGAAACGTGCATCAGTGTTCACACGAGTGATCGTCGATGCGTGTCTCATTGCGTCTTTCGGATCTGTTCCAAGAACATGTCAATTCTTGGTCCGAAAGACGCAGAAGGAGCCTGTTTTAAAACTATAGGGTGCGATCCTGCTGCATCCAAACATACAGCTTCATGTTAGATACTTGTTGGATCCGATTGCCAATGTGTTTTTGGATGCGATTTTCGAATCCAACACGTATCCAAAATTGCATCCAAAAGGCCACGTGAACGGCCCCTTCCTGCTAGACCGTTTTATGGTCAGGACATCATTTGCTTCAACTTGCTGTGTTCATTCTGTCAGTAAGGAGCTTGCTGTTGTAGTAATGAGCTCCTCTCCAGTGCAGCCTTGTGAGAACTTGAAGCATCCGTTTTCCTGCTGATTGTCGGCTTTTGGAGGTTACTGGTAGGAGATTGTGGGTGTTTTCATTGCATACTTGGCTGATTACTCTCGAGCTCCTAGTGATGCTCCTGTCGAAATGGCCTCATCTTCGTCATCCGTCAACTGCGAGTGTTGACTTACCTCGTAATCAGACCTCGGGAAAGCTCTGACAAGTAAAGCGGTCAGTGAGATGTTTGCAGCACAAGCCTTTTGAATCAGACCTTTTCGGATTTCTTCTCTCTTGACTGTGCTTTATTAGGAGATACTACTGGGATATTTGTCAGGTGTAAGCTGCAGTTATGTGCTTTTTTTTTAATACAATCCAGGCCATAGGATATGGGTGATAGTGTCCGAGGCGTTAACCTTGAATGTGAATGCTGTTTCCACACTCAATAGCACAAAGCCGTGTCATTATTTCAGTGGACATAATCTCTATTGTTGTTAAAGGTTCTGCTCGGAAAAGAAAGCTGGAAGACAGTCCAGGAGGAAAGTCTAAAGAGCAAGATGAGACTGTAAGACAAGCTGTGAAGAAGAAAAAATCTGAATCGGTGAGGAATTATTACTCATACGATGTTGAATATTATATGCATTTTTTTCAATAGTTTATGGACAGCAAGAACAAAAATTTGTTGGGTACGGGGTACAGAGGTCTAATTTGGTTCACAAAATGATAAAGCACTGACGGCCGTTACTGGCTTAGCTAACTGAGCCTTAAAGGGGTTTTCTAACCATGCAGTTTCACAGCCAGCTTCAGACTTCCTTGTCTGGGGGTGATTGGCATATCTGCTCGGCTATTCCTAAATGAGCCTCTTAGAGTGAAATGACTGCAGAAGATGTAAAATCTGTAGTACACAAGACTACAGAGGTTTAAGGGGGCTTTGCCAAGAAATTAGTTCCTTACCGAACAGACTGATACTCCCCTCTTGACGCCTGAAAAAAAGGGGTGTTTTGTTTCTGTGTTTGAAAAAACAAGTACCTCCCCTGATGTCATCACTCCTCCTTCCATGCACGTTCCTGATAGTCTCTGTAGTTGAGCAAACATTGTTTTGCTACTCCACATAGGAGAACTGTATTGTGCACAAGCTATATGCGTTTTATTTCTCCCTCTTATTTTTCTCAGGGAGAAGAATGAATAGCTCAGCAGGCAGCCTTCTTTCATTCCTTTCATGAACACTGGAGAGGAGGAGGGGGGGGGGGGGCTGAGCAGAGGAGCCAGGGAGCATCTGCATGTTTACTAAGATAATTACATTACAAGAAGTGGATTCTCTATACAAAAGATACAAGATCTTACTCCCCAGTCCCTTCAAAGCTCGTTCATGTTCCCTGCCATCAGATAAAAAGTGCAGACAACGCAAGCGCGGCCAGATCAGCTCCTGGTCGTGTCTAATGTAAACTGTCAGGAAACAAGGGCGTCTTAGTCAGGCTGTAGATCTCACAGGTTTCATTTTTTTGATTACATATATTTAGAAAAGTGATGAAATACCCATTTTGGAGGATCCCATGTCAACATTAGATCGTGGCAAAACCCCTTTAAGGAGTGAAAATGTGTCCTTTTTCTAAACACAGCGAGAAATACTTCACCATTATTGGGACAAAATCAGATAAGAGAACGACGAGCTGGTGCACTCGGAAAATATAAAATCTCTCATCTCGACAAGGCAAAATAAAAAAGAAATGTATTTGATAAGTCTTGATTTACATTTCCCTACATGTTGAATTGAGAAAAACCCTTTAAAGGGTTGTTCTCACTGTGCTGTTTCACAGAGCCTCCTCTTCACAACCAGTTTGACTCTTACTTCCTGTTTAGGCTGTGGGTGGTTCCTTAATTGATTGGTATGTTAGCTCTGCTATTCCTAGCTGATTCCATCAGTGACATGAGTGCAGGACTTTTTTTATATGTAGTGCACAAGGCTACATGACTCTAAGGGTATGTTCACACGGGGTAATTTTGGCACGCATTTCGACGCGTATTTGCACTCTAATACGGGCGAGATGCGCACTGAAATTACGGTAATCCATAGCTCTCATGGAGAACTATGGATTCCGCCTCCTCTCCCCGATCGTACAATACGATTGTATTGTATGCTCTGGGGGATAAGTGATATGTCAATGGTGCCGGCGGGCTGCCGCGGGTGTATTAGCGCGAGCTCCCGAGACACACTATGTACTGCACCACTATACATCGTGTGAGCATACCCTAAAGGGTTAAAGTTTGCCAGTAACCTAGATAAACAAGCTCCTGTGCTGCTAAGACAGAGCAGGGAACGACGTCCCCAGGGTGGAGCAGGGCAGCTGGAGCAATAAGAGCTGAGAGATATGGCCATTAATCTCCTAAACAAAGCAAAACCAGAACAGCAATGTATTTGTTGATTATCTTTTTTTTTAATCTTTGCCTGCATGTTTAACGCAAATCTTTGTGGTAAGAAAACCTCTTTAAGATGCAGTATTTCTGGCAAGCTCTAGTGCTGTTCTGCTCTCAGCAAAGCAAGTTGGTGTTTAAAATGTAGCCAAGCAATTGGGGATAAAAAGATTAAAGTTAATAAAAATGACTGTTTTGGGCCAGGGTAATTTATTGTAGCTGACTGATGAGAGCTGTATCATTCAAAAAGAGGTCAGCTGCAATTTTGTCCAGTAGTCCCTGGTACTAATGCAGTATGCAGCCTAATCCTAGGCAAGTTCAGACTATCTTCTCATTCAGGCTTCCATAGCTTTTTACATATGATTGCAGTTTGTTCAGACCAGAAACGGAGGTCTTGTCCTGGGGATTGAACTAGTGTGCGGAGAGGATTGTGTGACGCGCTTTATAGTGAATTATAGGCTATTAGAAGAGCGAAGGAAACCTGTTCACTCATATTAACTGTTACTTATTGCTTCTAAACGATGTTGGATGGAAAGTGACTGTATTCTATCCATTTTTTTTTCATTTGGGCATGCGGCTCCTTTTGGGAGTCACTCTTTTCTTTGGTTTGCAGTTTACTGCTGATGACAGTTCTGATTCTGAAGATGAATATGAGAAACAAGAAGCCAGCGTGAAAAAGCTGCAGAAACATTTTCCTGATTTGGACAAGGAGGTGAGTTATTCGGTGTGATGGAGTGTGTGTATTTTCCCACTCTATTTCCACGCGTCCTAAAAACTTGAGAACAGTTCTTTCAGGTCACACACTGGCCTCAGTTTACATTATTCTCATCATTCCATGTTTTTTTCTGAGACATTGTATCTTAAAACCACACTCGCCATACAAAGGCCGGACGCAGCCAGTTGAGGGACCTCTTATCATAATCACTGTAAAACCTTTCTGTACTAGTGTAGTGAATCGGGGAGGGCGGCGTACCCTCTCTACAGTACAGTGTGGCTCCGTTCTGCATGCTCTATACAAGTACCCAGATGACACCTGGGCCAAGGGTGAGGCCCCAATTTTTTTTTTTCGGGGTACATTGTATATAAAGTACATGACCCAAAGAAGCTTTTGCCCTCAAGTTAGAAAGTGATCTCCATCTTTCAGTAGCTCTATGTGAGAACTTGCTTTATCTGTATTAGTTATCTGCTTCATATTTTTTTTTTTTTTTTTTTTTTTTTTTTTTTTAAAGGGAACTTAGGTTATGCTGCCATTGCTGGAGACAGTAGAAGCCAGTGACAGACATGTTGTATCCAGCAGTCTCTCTTGTTCTTTAAGTAGTTTCAGAGCATTTATTGCTCAAATCTGTCAGTTTGCAACCTGTTCTGACAGAGAGGAGTTCAGTTTATTCATGAGGGGGCGTTAGCCCCACCCCCCATGACTAGTTCCGCCCACCTTACATCTATTGATGGGTTTTTACCTATTCACAGTGATAATGGCAGGTTGATAAGGCTAATGAAGGCTGGCCGGGCTGGCATCCTCTCCTGAATAATCTTTACTCTTTTATTGAACTTCTCAACAACTACTACACTTTATAGGAAAAGGGACAGACCACTGAAACGTGGTGTCTATCACTAACTTATGCTGCTCTCAGAAAGGGAAGCATAAGCTATGTGACAGGTTCCATTTAATTTCCATTTTCCATGATGTTGGGTAACATTTTGGGGTGTTTTTTTTTTTTCCCCAATTCTGTTAGTCTTAATATTCAGTGTATATTGTGGTCCCACTGTATTGCCATTTTGTTTTTATAGATGAATGTTCTAACTTTTTCTTAGCCATTTGCCTCAATAATGTTGTCTGCCCTGACCACTTACTGTACAGGAATCTGCAACATTGCCCCATACACATGACTGTGGCCGTGCTGCAGTTACAAGCAAAGCCGGGTGTCCAGCAGGGCTTCTGTACAGGAAGTGTTTGACGTGGATCTAGCACTAGATCAGCACGGAGGCGCCTTTATTTTCAGGATTAGGGGTTTTTCCAAAAGACTTTTTTGGGTCGTTTTTTAAAAGGATCGTTTTTAACCTGCGAAAAATGGGGTGCAATACTCCAAAAAGCGGATCCAGAAAACGCAAAACACTACCCTTTTTTTGGGATGCTACGGGAAGGCTTTTTTAAAAAAGGGATCCTTTTTTTGGATCCGTTTTTTTAAATGCTTTTTTTTAAAACAACCTAAAAAAAACCAAAATTTAAATAAAATAAACCTATCAAGAAACGGGGAAAAAAACCCTTTTTTTTTACCTATGTAAATCAACTTACATCACCCTATATTTTAGAACCCCCCCCCCCCCCCTTTTTTTTTTTTTAAATAAACCCAAATTTTTTTTAAAACCCCACCCCATGAAAATAAATTTTTAAAAACAAAAATTTTTAAAAATTTAAAAAACCATTTAAAAACTAAATATTTATAAAACAAAATATATTTTTATAACATAAATATTTTATTTATATACTTTTATAAAAAAAATTTATCATTTAATAATAAAATTTAATATACTTTTAAAAATAAATATATATTTTTTATACTTTAAAAACTAAATAAAACCCAAACAAAATATTCAAATTTTAAATTTTTAAAATTTAAAAATCCAATCTTTTTAAAACGGATTTTTTTTTGGGCCCATCAAAGGGGATCCAAAACCACCCAAATTATGCTGTTTTTTGGACCCGGCTTTTGGGGAAACCCAAAAAGGGGAACTCCCATTTTTCCTAGGGGGATTTCCTTCAAAAACCAAAAAAATTGACTTTAAATTTCCCTTAAAACTGATCCGAAAACGCATCGGATCACGGTCTTTTGAACACATCGCTTTGCCATTGAAAGCAATGTTAATCACACACAATTGTTAGATCCTTTAAAAAGGGTTCCGGGGGTTTTAAAAAGGGATCCCCAAAAACTTTTAATAACCCTTTAAGGGGGAAACAGGGTTTGGACTCCTATTTTAAAAATGCTAAAGGTGTCCAAAGTATATTCCCCTGTTTTAAATTGGAAAAAATGTAACAATGGGGAAACGTCCACACCAAGGTTTGGGACTGTTTTTGGTTTTAAAAAACAGTTTTAAAACCACTCCCAAACCCAAACCTGTAGACAAAATAAAAATCCCCCCATTGCCCCTACACTGAAAATTTTTTTCTAGGCCGGTTTTTCCACATCCATGCTTTAAAAAAACTGGGAACAAAAAACAATCTTCCACCGGGTTTTCGGGTGGGGGGGCTATTCAATATTTAAAAGGGGGGAAGGGCCCTGAAGCTGCAAACTGGGGACAGAACCGCCCCCAAAACCATTAAAAAAAAAAAAAAAAAAACATTCCCCCATTCTTTAAACCCCAAACCCACAGGCAATTTAAACAACGCCGTGTGGCCCCTTTCCCCCAACTTTTGGATTACTGGATCACCCTTTTACTTTTAATAATTTTCTAGTGGTTTGCTAGTAGGGTTTAGTCACATGGGGCAGATCTGTTGTGGATTTTTTTGCAGGTTTTACTGCAGATTTATCTCGATTTGACTTCAATGGGAGAAGGCAAAATCCACAGGAAAGTGCAGATTTTGCTTTCCATTTAAGTGGATGCAGGAAAATCTGCTGTGTGAACTTACTCTTATACTGTATATCGTCCTAGATTTTAGACGATCCCCATATGAACACTTATGAATGTTCGGTGTTGAATCATTTGTGTATTCTCTTTATCATAAAACATTACAAAGAACATTTTACATAATGTCTGTCAATGAGAAAAGTGTTTCTTACAGAGAATGTTTTATTTCCAGACCTGTTACTAATGGATAAGTGATTTCTAAGATTATGCAATGATTTCTTTTGGACAGGAGCTTAGAGAGGTTCTTCAGGAGCATGACTGGTCATTTTACGAAGCACTTGAGGCACTAAAGTTGTTTGCAGAAGATGAGCAAGGTAACCACAATCGTGTAAATGTAAAGCTGCACAAGCATCAGTGTTCATGCTGTTCTAGAGTTTGGAAGAGGCACTTGTTGCTCTCTTTGGTTGTGCATGTTTGCTTTTTTAAAATGTGGTATATTTTCTGTAACTAGAGAATAAACGGGCTCACTGTGAGTGTCCTGGGAGTTTCCTGTGTGCACTCAGGATGACAAATAGGTAAAACACATGCAAGTCTTACAACGAGGATGGGTCATAAATCTAAGTTTTAAGCTGCTCACTACACAAGCCAAACCAACATTAAGTTTTGTTTTCTTTTGCTGCTATGTGGAGTTCTCACTGTTCTAAAATTTAAATCGCAGAGAACAAAACTTTCATAGGTCAAGGCTGCTATAAAATCAAATTTAAGTAAAACAAATGTGCCGTAACCATATATAGTGTTACTACCCTTCCAGCGCCATAGGGGTAGGTTCACACGGCTAATAATTTAGGGTGTTGGTTCTGTAGCTTATTTTAGTCCTGAATCCACGTCCGAATCGCTGTCCAATTTTTACTACCATCAGCTTCACTTTGTTTCTGACGGAACATTGGCATCTCCGTGCACACAACACGCAGTTTCCTCAGCAGGCTGAAATTAACCTCTAAATTCGGTATCAAATCCACATTTCTAATCCAGCATGGATTTTACATGTGGATTCCATTCTGAATCAGCGCGGGACTTCAGCCATGTGAACATACATACGTTATGTGGGCTAATGTGGCTTGACGTTAGCGCTGTGTAAAAGCTGCTTATCTGGACAGTTCACCTATAGATGACCGTATCTGCACCTGCCTAATTTGGGCAGATAGTCCCATTAAACACTACAGCTTAATGTGATAAGAAAATTTAAATTTTCTTAATTCCTGTGGTGTATAACGTAAGTACATCCTTTTGAATATAGACAGTCACTATTTAAAGTCCTATTTTAGTAGATCCAACACAAATCAGATGTCTGATCTTTAATAACAGTGATTTGTTAGGCTTAGTTCACACGGTGGATTTGGCCGCGGGTTCCGGCGCGGTTGTCGCGGCCAAAACCTCATCCAAATCACGCCCCAAACTCCCCCAGTTCATTAAATGGTTCCCTATGGTACACCGCGGTGCTATTCACAAGGCGCGTGTGTGGCCGCAGCCTTGCCACGCGTGTTTGAGAAGCCTCCGGTCAATTCTTGGCAGCGAGTCTTCGGCGCGGTGTCGGCGTGGGTTTCGCTGTGCTTTTCGGCGCAGTTGGGGAGCGGGTTTAGTCCTGCCTATTAATTTGTATGGGTGAAAACCTCGCCGCAAACCGCACCCAAAACCACGCCCCAACCGCACCCGCGCCGATAAATATAGTCGGGAGACGTGAGTTTGAGGCGAGGTTTGGCCGCGGAAACCCGTGGCCAAATCCGCCGTGGGGAACCCTCCCCCTTAGACCAGGTTTACATCTGCATGAGAGGTTATGTTTAAGTCTCCATTGCAGAGTTAGCACCTGACGCTGGTTTCTGTCATGGTGTTTGTTATCTTAATGGAAAAAAACGTGCAGCATGCTCTATTTTTTCCGTCGTTTTTGACGGAATCTGCATCTGAGGTTCCTAGTGAAACATCTGACAGATATGAACCAGGCTTTAGTGTAAAACTGTGTGTCCATATTTACACCTGGAAGGTGTAGCACAGATCAATATGGAGTTTAGTGGGAAAAGAATGATGTAAACCGCTGCTCATTTTGGGGTTTGTAGTCCAGAAATGGTCCCTGCCCTTCCATTAACGTTATTATTTCCTTCTGCCAACAATTTCAAACCCCTGAAAAACCGGGGGAAGAAAAAATTTACAGGTCCCCAACAGCTAGGGGGGCCCTTTCATTTTGACTCCCAGGAATAACCCGGGGGCCATGCCCACAATGGCATAGTTTACCAAAATACCAGGTTCCCGGATTTGCCAACCGGTATTTTATCAACTTTGAACGCAAAAGGGGGGCGGTTTCTGGCCACAGTTTATGGATTTAGCCGTTCCCCTTTGATGCTCTGCCCGAAAACCGAGTGGAAGAATGAACACGTTCTAAGTTTTATGGACTGATTTTCTATTAAAGTCTATGTGAAGGATTGACAGTCTGTTTACAGTCGGTTTTCAAATACAAAAACAATCGGAAAACCTGACTGAAAACCAGTGCCGTGTGAACGAACCCTAAGCAAGGATTTAGATGAACACATTAGAAGTTCAACTACATTGTATCCTAGAATACTACGGGTGATATGTATGAATTCTGGCGCTGATGGACTAGTTCTAAATCGCTTTAAGGTAGTATAGACTGCGCCAGAATGTATGAAGCTGTACTTCTGCAGTTCATACATAGACTCATTCTAGTGCCAATATGACAACTCGGGCTCAGGCACCACCTTTAACTTGGTCTGGCTGTTCTAACTGTTCTGCGTCAAAGTTTTGGCATCAAAGAATCATAAATGTGTCTACTTCTATGAATGTGGTGCAATGCCCCCAGAACGCCCCAAAACTTTGGCATGCTTAAGTGTCTTTGGCACGGTGTCGAGTCACTTATTGCTCCAAAGTTTGGAGTTCGCTTGCTCATACATCTATAGATCTGGTCTACTACAGCTTTTTGAGGCCAGAATTGTGGCGCAGCCCCGTTCATACCTGTCGCCCTATATGTCCATCTGCTCAGCTCCTTCTACTTTAGCATGACGCCAGCAGATAAGACTGAATTTATATGACTGGTTCCACTTAAGTGTATATATAACTAAATACTCCTTTAAGTTATTCACACACCACAAGTCAGTGACCACCGCAGGGGCCCCGACCCCATTCAGCAACGCGATCTTCAGCAAGTTGTCAGTCACAATTCAAAGTATAGATCTTCAAACTTTATGTAAATGAATACTTATTTATTGCTCCAAGAACTTATATGAATAGTCCCATTAATGGTAGCCTTTACAAAATAGCAAATCTAACCATGCATAGAACTTGCAGTCCAGTAGTTCACATAGAACGTCAGATGGATTTCACATCGGCAACTCTGTATCCGTCCCCAAAGACATCGCTGCACTTGTGGATTCGATGTTGGGCCAGCGGAACTCAGAAACACGTCCTCTCTGTAAGCCCAAGCAGTTTCCTACTCACTGGCTTACAGAGAGGACGTGTTTCTGAGTGGCCTACAACTTGATGAAGATTGGTTCCACTTAAGTGACTTGATACAAAAAATTAAAAATTAATAAAAAATACTAATAAAAATACAAGATAATATGAAAATGTATTTGTTGTTATGTTAAATTATGTTTTTTAAATGTAAAAAAAAAATGAAAATTAAAATTTTAAAAATGAAAATATATTATTAAATTGAAATGTAATAAAATATA
Organism: Phyllomedusa bahiana; assembly: GCA_025379985.1. Taxonomy (NCBI): domain Eukaryota; kingdom Metazoa; phylum Chordata; class Amphibia; order Anura; family Hylidae; genus Phyllomedusa; species Phyllomedusa bahiana. The sequence continues at coordinate 107,926 of JAODAL010006113.1, forward strand.
ATAAAAATTACTAAAAATATATATATATAATATAAATAATATATATATAAAAATCAAAATTCATAAAAAAATAACATTACACACCCACACATACTGAATTGGTAATGACTGTATTGGTAAGGAAACCGTACTTCCAGGGTTAAAGCAATCTTTCTCACTGTGGCCTTCACTCAGACTTGTAAAGATATGTGTACAGCATTTTTGGCACTTATTGCACGATCCATATGCCCCCAAATAAGTGTCCAAAATGCCTCCAGAACACTTCCTATGAGTACAGTTTAAATCGGCTGATTTTACTCTAGTTTTTATCTCCAAATACAAAAGTAAACCTGATAAAAGAAACCCGCCCTTTTGTTTTCCTTCATCAAATTCATGCTTGCATGTGAATTTAAGGCGGAAATAAACCTTCCCCCTTGAAAACAGGTCTCGGAAACCCTCCCTAAGAATTAGTAGTAATGGGAAAGGAAGGGCATTGGTGTCTTTCAGCAAACCCAAATTAAATTTTGCCTGTTCTCCATGCCCCAACATTTAATTAAGGCATTCCCGGGCTGTTTATTAAAGATCAGAAACTGTGGCTTACAATAAAAAAATGGGTTATTTCACTTTTTTGTCTTTTTAAAATGTTTTTTTTTCGGAATGTGGGGGTAAGTAATTAACCTAGCACCCCGTTTTTAGTAAAGTTCACAAATTTCTCAACAAATCTGCTTTGTAACAGACCTTTAAGCGGCCAAAACATGAAATTTTAGCACCCCCCCCCCCCGAAGAAAACTTTTTTTGCTATAGGGGAAAAAAACAAAAACAGAAATTAATTCTGAATAACTCAATAAACTTTAATGCTGCCGCGGGTGCTAAAATAAAATGCATGACCATTGTTAAATCCCATAACACCTCTCCCTGTTCACAAGAATATGAGCATGTGAGTAGGCAGCCAAATGCAGGATGCTGCCCAGTCAACCCTCCATACGTAGAGATGTTTGAGGGATCCATCTGATGTCATGGATGAAATGGTGCAGAATTCTAAAAATCAGTGTTTTGGAAAGTTTCTATAGCAATTTAACATTTCAGGCGATTTGATTTCCTCTTTGTGTCCCCATCTCCACAGGTTGATTAATAGGAATGGAAACCTTGCCAAAACACAGGAGAATATGGAAAACTGACAACTGGGAAGTTGTCCTCTTCAAGAATCAATGAGGTGTCTCTACTCTAAGGCCTCGTTCACATGGCTTGTTCTGGGACTGATTGGATTACGGCTCCAATCCGTCCCAGTAACTACGGTAATCCACAGTTCTCATAGAGAACTGTGGATTCCGTCTCTCCTCCCCGCTCAGCGAATCCGCCGTGGGGGGAGAAAGTGACATGTGCATCATTTATGGCGTGTACGCGCCATAGATAATGACAGACTATGGTGAGCTGCCTACCCCTGCCCCGCTGTACCGCTGCCGGCGTTATTGCGGGGCGAAATCCGTCCCCGCAATTACGCCAGCAATAAGCCGTGTGAACGAGGCCTAATAATTTCCTGTTAACACTGACAAGTTGCCACTGCTTGCAGAATTGTCTGACTTGCAATATCTCGCAAGATCACGCTGTATAGTAGCAGTCTGGAGGGGATCCAGTTGCTGTGAAAGACGCAGGAACACCCAGGCACCTGGATCTCCTCCGCACTGTTGCCATACGGCACCGGGACCTTGTGAGATGTTGTAAGTCTGAGTGGGCACTGCAGCATCCGTATCAGAGCAGCTCGTGTTCACACCCTTTTGACATGTGGTGAAGAAGGCTGCCCAGTTGAGGGGGGGGGGGAGGTTCTGTTTTTTTTTTTCTTACGGATGTCCTACCAGAGGAAGGAGGGAACTTGAAGGAAAAAATGCTCAGGAATTAGGAGTTAAGATATTGTATGCTGCTGGTTGGATCTTTCTGGGATGTGTCTAACATGGGATGGCTCAAAGTAGAGGTTTTCACCTCCGGCTGTAATCGGCTTTAAATTTCCATAAGAAGCACCTTACTTTGCCTTAGCAGAATTAAGTGATTTGTCTAAGAACTGGAGTTTTCCTATCTTGCTCATTTATGTCCTATCCATAAGCCATCAATGTGTGATGGGGAAACCTATGGACCCAGCTCTTATATCAAGAGTGGTTCCCTAAAAGTCCTAGCTGGTTAGAATTTCACTGCTCATTTTAATAGGAGGTCCAAGTATAGCCGAGAGGGTGGGCTGCCATTGAAATGAATAGGAGAGTCCCAACTACCTCTGTGCACTTAACAGATTTTTGGGCCCTTTTTCTGGAGTCCGGTACAGGCCACCTCCTGAGATCCACACCTGGGGGAAAAAGCCTAAACATTGAAAAAATCACAGCTTATATTAACAATTGATTTGGATATCAAATTTTGCTACAGATGTCTACTTGTCTACTGTGATGCAGTTGAGGCCTTTTCAGACTTTAGCCAAGGTCAGGTGCGGATTGGTAAGAGATGAAATATAAAGGAAGTACTGCTCCCTTGATCCACCACTGGCCTTGGCGCAGATAAACTGCATTGGGATATTTAAAAATAAAAAAAATCCCCATATATGGGCTTGTTCACACGGCGTTTTAACTCCGTGTTACATCCGCTTTTTAGATCTGTCTCGGGACGACAGGACGGACCCAGAACGGATCTAAACAATTAGCATGGGGGATTAAACACTGCGGGCTAAAGAGGAACCCCACAGCGGGGTTCACATAGAAACGGGCCCCTTTCTTTTTCTCCCCCCTGCCTGGCGGGTTTTCCCTCTTTAAAAAATTTCCCTGTTAGTTCTTTCAAAGAGGGGCCCCCAGCTGCGCTATGGAAACACGCAGGCCGGGGATCTCCATTTTGGGAAAGCCGCTGTGTGTTCCTCATAGCCCCCCAGTAAAATCTCACTTTCTAAATTTTTAGGGCCTTTTCCCCGGGTTTCCCTCCAATTTAATCCCCGAGACGGATCAAAAAAACGGGTTTTTCACAGAGGGTTAAAACGCCGTGGAACAAGCCCAATATCTGGGGTTTTTAAAAAATAAACGTTAATGGGTTAAAACCCTTTTGATTTTTCTTTGTAAACAACCATTTTTTAAAATCCCCACTTCAATAAATGGGGAAAAACCCCGGGGGCCAAAAAAAATTTTTTCCCCCCCCAAGGGCCTAATGGCTTGCTGCAAATTTTTTTCGGGCCCGGGGGTTTCCCCCCCGCTGGGGGCTCGATGAGCATTTTGTCCCAGGGCTTCATTTCAGCAATCCTGTTAAAAGTATTAGCTTTTTTTTTTTTTTTTTTTCTTTTAAACAAATGTTTTAGTCCCCTGACAAAAAAGCGGAGATCTTTAAACCGCTAAAGGGCAAAAAAAAATTTTTAAATTTCTTTTTTTTTTTTAATACTGTTAAATTTCTTTTTTTTTTCAAAAGATAAAAGTATTACGGTCCCCAAATTCCTTTTTTTCCCCTCCCATTTGGAAGTCCCTTGGAATTGCCCAAAAAACTGGGGGTGCGGGCCCTTAAAGGGGGCCCTAAACAATTTCACAGGGGAAACTTAAATCGAAGTTAGGGCTTTATTTTCCTTACTTTTTCCAAACCCCAAACAAAAATTTTTTGCCTTTAACCCTGCCAAATGGGGAGAATTTTTACGGGTTTCCCAAAAACAAAACCCATATCAATTGGGGCCCGCCCCCAAGTAAAAAATGCAAACCCGGGAAAATTTCCAACCCCAAATAACCCGAGGGGAAAAGGGCTAAAATGGAGTAAAATTAAAATGTTTATGGGGGGTTTTAAAGTGCTTATATTGGTAAACTAGAACTCAAATTGTAAACTTCGGGGCCCTTAAAAAACTGGGAAAAAAGTCAACACCCAGGGTTTTTTCACATCCCGTTTTGAAGGCCCCCTACAGAAACTGTCATAAATTTTCCCGGGGGAAAGTCAGCATTTAAAAGCCCTTTTTTCCTTTTAAAATTTTACACATCAAAAGCTTCAAAAAGACCCCCCCTTAATTTAAAAAAGAAAAAGGGAAATTTTGTAGGGGTCCTCGGGGCGCCCCCTAGTTGTCCTTTGTTCGACAGGAAAGTGGAGTTGAAGATGCGGATGTCAACTTTTTGAAGGGTTTTCCTTTTTTGGGGACATACTGTTTCCCTTAAAAGGGGTTTCTAAACCCTAACTTTCCCCTTGCATACCATAGGGTATGGGAAAAAAATCGAAAGGTTTAAGGTTTTCAGGGGAAAGGGCGTGCCGAAAGTGGGTTTCCCCAAATAGAGATCTTGTCACGCTTGCACACAACTTTTCCATTTTTGTTTGGGGTTATAAAAAACTAAAAACCAAAAAACCACTCAAAAATTTCATGGAGCCTAATTTGATCATCTTTTAGAGTCAAGTTCAAAAAGTGGGCCACTCCTCCACCATAAACCCCAAAACCCTTTTAAGGGGCCTTTTTTCGACACAGAAGAAAATCATCCCGAACCCCAAAGGTAAGTTCACAGCGGATTTGGATGTTACTTCTGGGCACGGATTCAGTCTCCAAAATCGGCGTCCAATCCGACTGTAAAGTGATTTACACTATATCCTATGTAAAATCAACATCGTCGATTTGAATGTTCAGAAGTCGATTGGAAATCATGCCTGTGCCTACGAAGAATTAACATGTCGATTATTATCAGCATGTGAATGGTCTCAAAGTATTAAGTATAGGAGGCAGAAATCTGCTTGGGCAGCCTGGGTCACTTCATCGCTGAAATTTTTTATCAATGAGGAAACTACGTTTTTTTTTTTTTTTTTTGCGTTTGTGCCGAGAAAGAGGTCTTGTGAATCTACCCTTAGTTGCCGTGACGGTGAAGTTAGTTGTTCAGGACATGACAAATATTTTGGTACGTTTATCTAAACCATTGGCAAACCAAACAGAGACCTAAGGGTTTGTTCCCACGGAGTTTACACTTCGTGTTACAAGCGCTTTTCTGATCCGTCTTGGGGTCCGCACTGTCGGCCCCCAAGACAGATCTAACAAATTAGCAGTGAGATTCTCACTGCTATCTATCACGAACACGCAGCGGCGTTCAGATGAGAGATCGCCGCTGTGTGTTTCAAAAGCGTGGCTCCGCTCCGTCTTAAAAAGAATTGCATGTTAATTCAAGACGGACCCGAGCTGCACTTTTGAAACACGCAGCGGCGATCCCTCATGTGAACGCTGCTGCGTGTTTGTCATAGACAGCAGTGATAATCTCACTGCTAATTTGTTAGATCTGTCTTGGGGGCCGACAGTGCGGACCCCAAGATGGATTAGAAAAGCGCTTGTAACACGGAGTGTAAACTCCATGGGAACAAGTCCTAATTGAACAACACTATCGCACATAATTGTACATTGATTGTACATTTTTGGGTTTTCAAACAAATGTCCCATTATACGTTACTACATCTTTATTATTTACGTTTTTGTAATGTTCAGTTCTGTTTTTCACCAAACACTACCATCTGATTTGCCTCTCTGATAAATGTTAATCTTTAATGGTTAAAATGTATAATTTTTTTTGTCTGTTCATATTCACATCTACATTAAGCACATTACAGTACTGTATAGCTGCATTATTATTCAGTGTATGTGCAGCACGTTTCTACTGTAAAAGTCATAAGTATGTTAACATGTGGTGATCTATGTGAAATGTTAGACCTCTCTACTTAAATGTCCCTCTTCCTTGAAGAGTAAAGAATATGGTAATTGGATTTGTCTATATAAAATGCTCTACTGCTCTGTGCGTGTTTAGGTTTAACCCGTTGATGGCAGATGTGTTTTCTGATGGTGGCTTCTCATTCAGATCCAGATTTTGCAGTTCAGCAAATGCTGTGTGTTTGTAGGCGCAGTACCTGCTGATCTGATGGTGGCCTCTCGTTCAGTAAATGATCTGTGATCATGCTCAGCTGTACAGACCTATAAGATGGGAGGAATCTCCTGCAGCGACTGAGCTGAAGCCGGAGCATCCTTATTAGTTCCACCCACTGTTTTAAAAAAGAAAAAGTGAGGGAATAATAACCTGTGATTTTCGGGGCAGCGGCATGTGACAGTAATGTTATCGAAGACACGGGGGCCATATAAAGGTGTAACGTGTCCTCATCAGTAGTATAGCGGGGCACTGGTACTAGTAATGTGGAGGCCGTGGATTGGGCATTGCAGCGTCGCCTCTATACTTTATAAGTAGAGTGGTTGAAGCGCCATTTTCTAGTATGTTTATCAGTCACAATTCACAAGCTGCATGCGTAAGTTACATTCACACTTTTTGTGTTGCATAAACAGATGGCTTGCAGGATGCTTCCACAAATGTGGCTAATGGCAGAGGAGATTCCAAAAGCGCCAAAAATCCCCCTAAAAACAGCGCTAATGTGAAAGCCAAGAAAGCCAGCGATGAACTGATGCAAAATGGCTTAAGAAAAAAGCGAAGGGCAAATACCCCGATAGCAACTTTAAGAGAGACTCAGAGAGCGAGGACTCTGCTTCGGATGCAGGCAGTGTCCTGGACGAAGACTACAGCAGCGGAGAGGAAATCATGGAGGAGCAATACAAAGCTAAAATAGTCAGCTTCCTGCAAGATGCCTCCCTAGATGAACTCGCCCTCATCCCTCAGTGCTCTCTAAAGAAAGCTCAGAGGATCTCTGAGCTCCGGCCCTTCCATTCTTGGGATTCTCTGGTAAGTTTTCACACTACACTACTCCTTTTTTTTTTTTTTTTGTGATACTCCTCTTATGGTTCTAGGCAAGAGGTGTCTACAATCTAAGCAGGCATAGATGGGTGGCCTCAGCAGGCTAACACTACATTCATGCTAAGCCAATAGCAGATGATATAGTGTCATATGACCTAATTTTGAATAAATTAAGGGGTGATTTTCCTGAAAAATCCAAGCTGATTGGCTGGCAATGCTGTCACTCATTCAGCTCCCTAGAAGCTTGGTTCAGAGCTCTGCTGCAGCAGACATTAGAGCTTCCCTTAGCAGGAGGAGAACTTTGCCAGGCAGTGCTGAGCTTTTTTAGCAGAAAAGTCCAAGTAGGAGGCAAGAATGTGGCCGGAATTTTACTTTTACTGCGATTGCTTGAAGAAACAGCTGCAAGAGCAGCTCCATGCTTCTGGATGTCAGGGGGAATTGGGTCGTTTCCCTCGAAAGCAAGATTTTATTTTTTTCCTGCATGCTCCTTAGCTGTCATCTGGAAGTGCATTTTGTATGTTTCTTCTGCGCTTCTCTAAAAAGTGAGGCTTTTCCTTGACCCAGAAAGGAAAGAACAGAGACTTTGTTCCTGGATAATCTGGACGTGGTAAGTGAACACAGGTTTTGCTTTTTTAGTTTTTATGGTTTATATTGTTTATTTCCTGATTGCTAATTTTAGATTTTATTATTTATTTATTTTTTTTTTAGTATAACTCTCAAACTTGACGCATAACGTTTTACGAAGTGTGGCGGCCTTGTAATTGTATACCTAGAGCTGTGTACATGGGATAAATGTAGGGATTTTTAGTGTCATTTGCAAGTATTCTGTAATATGGAGATACACAGATGATGGTGCTGTGAAGTGTGCATGCTTTCTAGGTATTCTGGGTAACCAAACCAATTTCCCAGTCCCGTCACAGGAACATCGCTACGTGTTTTTTTTTTTTTTTAATGTTTCAGAAATAGGGACAGAGAAGAGGGTACACGGAGATGTAATTGCTGGAGCTGCAGCTCGGAGTCGCAGGCTGCTCTCTGCACACAGGGGAATCGTTTTGCCTGAAGCTTTTGGCTGCTCTGACAACATCTGTCTCGGGCCGACTTGTTGGGCTTCGCCTTTTGCTAAATCTTTGTTAAAGTATTTGCTGAAGGGCTGCCGTTCCCACTGATGCCTGTCTGTCTTTATCTTCTCGCCAAAGGGGAGAAAAAAAAAATGTTGTAAATGCTGTGTTGACCTGTAGTGAATTGAATTTTTTTTTTTTTTTTTATTAAACATGTTTCTGAGCATCTACGCCCAAAAATTATGTGGCGGCTGTAGCTACATGCCCGAAATGGTCTTACAAAGGAACAGAAAATAATTAGAGCAGATGTTAAGCTGCCAAGGAAGAACATGTACGAGTGTGCTTAACGTGTAGCTCCGCTGCCCTGTATTCACAGGAGAAATCCATTGCTTTGAGCTGTGACGTGCGCTCCGTTCTGTGATGTGAAGGTTGTTTATAACCATTAACTACCAGTATACGGCAATACCCTGTTTCCCCGAAAATAAGATATAGTACATTTTTTTGATGCAATTCAGGGTTTGGCTGCTTATGCTGATACTTGTGATGAAATCACTACAGTATATTAATACAGGTTGATTTTTTGTTCAACAATAAATGTGAATTCTTGTTCATGGAGGAGTAAGACATCCCCTAAAAATAAGTCTTAGCTCGTCTTTAGGAGCAAAAATTAATATGACTCTTATTTTTGGGGAAACAGGGTATGTGTTATCTTTCCCATATTGATGCATAGCTGGATAAGGGAAATAGCTTTTTTTTTTTTTCAATTTTCTTTTGCTCTTTAAGTTTGTAGACTTTCAATGCTGCGTCGGACACGGGGGCATGTTCTCATGGATACGTCCATAACCCTAGTTTTAGAGGTATAAGGTCACCCCCGCACGCTGTAGTCCCAGCTTTGCACTCTATTTAAGCAGTATTTCCATAGCCCATAGAATCCCCAAGTTGTATATCTTATTGCTTTCATTGATACTTGCAGTAGCATATTGTGCTTGTGTTCAGGTGTGAAGCACGGCTTCTCTTCCAGGTGTGTGTGTGTTTTTTTTGTTTTTTTTTATTACACATTATATGCCTTAGATTTTTGGGTGATAAATTAAAATCCATGCACTTATCCCATTGTCATGTAGGAGCTCGGGGCAGCTGTTTTAGGTATTGCCAGGTGTCCCACATAATGCATTGGCTGCTAGGATGTCATCCATGCTATTACCGATGCAATCTGAGCTATCGCTGCTTAAGCTCCTGGATAAAGTATTACCGGGTTTATCTTTACACCAAGCTTATGTTAATGCCAGACACGTCATCTTTTAGAAAGTTTCCATACGTAACACCCACCTCCTCTTTCCTTCTGAGGTTCTCGAATGGAAGTCTCTATTCTTTGAATTATTCACAGTCTTTTATATGATGGTTTTACACCGTTTTTTTATTGCCATTAATAGATATTCTTGCTTTTCAGTAAAAGGGGCAATTAATCTCCTAAAGTGTTGGCTTATTGCTAGGATTTAGTAAGGTCTGATCCTGTAATTAAGGGGCCCCAGTGCCGGGTCATTGCCGTGGCCCCAGTGCCGGGTCATTGCCGTGGCCCCAGTGCCGGGTCATTGCCGTGGCCCCAGTGCCGGGTCATTGCCGTGGCCCCAGTGCCGGGTCATTGCCGTGGCCCCAGTGCCGGGTCATTGCCGTGGCCCCAGTGCCGTATCCTGGCCCCAGTGCCGGTCTTGCCGTGCCCTGATAGTCCTCCCCCCCATTCAGCCTGCCAGGACTCTGGAAGAATGGAGAAGGGGACACAATGCTGGATTGGTGCCGCAGCTGCCGCCTCCTCGGGGTTATGGGAATACTATCGATGCATCTTCACGTCAGGAGGCCACATGGTTTCTTAAGGAATGGTTCGTTTTCTTGCAGTGGGTTGAAGTCTGAGGTTTTTCTGCTGGTTTTATCCAAAGTGCAGTATGTTTTTTGTAGGTCCTACAAAGCTCATTCTTTCGCCCTATTGATGACGCCATTTTATTTCCTGCCATACCTTTAATGAAGTCTGTGGGGTGTTACACTTGTTTGCCCTTTATGTACATATATTGGATAGTTCACATCATATTTAATACTTTATCATTTGAGCGGGAGGTGGGGTTCCACTTTAGTGCCATGAACCATATGGTTTTTTTTTACACTTTTTTCAATCATTTTTGTTAAATGGATGACACCTATTGAATTAAAGGCAAAGTCCATGAATGTGGCAAGTTATTCACTACAAGACATCTTTTGCATTTGTTCAGGATATACAGTATTCAGGACTGGACAGACCTGAAAAATGATGTTATGACTAGAACATGCTTCCAAGGGTGCTTATGTTACAATGCTAGCAATGGCTGCGTGGCAATGACCCCTATAGCACGCAAGTGCCACTGCCACGACTGTGATGCCTCTCTGCCAATCTGAACGTTGGTGGGGCTGGTTAAAGCTGTAGTACTCACAGAAAACCAGTACCATGAGCATCTTCTAGTTAGATTGTATTTAATGATTACATGTGGCTTCTATTTCTACAGAAGCCATTAAAGGGGTTGTCTCACTACAAGGATTGCTTTTTATGTTAAAGATCTTGCAAAAACAAGTCACTTTGCAATATATGTCCATCAACAGTGTCCTACCTATTCCTAGATATTCCCTCTTGTATGGGCTGCATCAGCTCCTTGGGTCGTTATAGCTACAGACCTGTTCAATCTCTCATGATAGGCTGTCAGCAGTGGTTGCTATAGCTACAGACCTGGCTTCTACTGCAGCCTAGTAGAAGCCAGTAAACACGCCCCTGCATTCATACTGAAACCAAGAAAACAGGACTGAGGTGAGAGGAATCAATGTAGTGAGACAACCCCTTTAAAGATTGTTTGCCATCTGGTTATGTGTGAAGAACGGAGATTTTCAAGTTTAGAATATCAGCATGTGCACTTTAAGGCTGCTTTTAGGGACATTACACTTGTCCGTGAATTATCTTGTCTATGGTCTGTCCCTAAAAAGTAGATCCAGGCAGCACTTTTAAGCAAGCAAACTGGTGATTCCCCCTAAATGCAGTACATAGATGGAGAGAGAGGCTCGTATTTGAGCTGAAGTGTTGGAGGGGTGAGTTACCAGTTGGCTTGCCTTGGATGAGGATCTGTTCTTGGGCCTCTGACGTTAAATGGTCTGGTGAGGGACGCACCCCTGTTCTGGTTTGTCCATGGCCTGTGTCTAGCAATGAAGGTCAGACCCATTTAAAGAGGAGCTGACCCACAACCTCTCACTAACCACATCAAGTGTGGATTTTCCTGTAAAAATGTCTTTTCTAGTGTTTAAATAAGCGCAGTTGTTTTAGATTGAGATTATGCGCGTGTAGTCTCAGAATAGATAGACCGGGTCAAAAGGTCTTTCATAGTCCGTGCCACAAATGAACCCCTAGATCAGGGGTCTGCAACGTCGGCTCTCCAGCTGTTAGGAAACTACATCTCCCATCATGCCCACTGATACAGATATATAAATACATGATGGGAGTTGTAGTTTCAGCTGGAAAGCAGACGTTGCAGACCCCTGCCCTAGATGCAGGCTTTAATCATGAGCTTTTGCCATTGTAAGCAAACAAAGCTGCCCCATCATCCTCAGTCGTGGTGCTTTTTCCCACCATGTCCGATCTTGTCCCTACAACCAGAGGGTGGACTCGCCGCTCTTTCTAAGCTCTGAACTGTTTGTTTGTAACCTGTATAAATGGAGACCCGAGTGGCTGCTTACAGGGAACACGATGTGTGCAGCTACACAACATGGACAACGTAGAAGGGCTAGTGCTGTGATATGTCTGCTGAAAGGACAGTGGCCAGCTGCTAAATGCCTGCAAACCACAGGCAGCAAGAAAGCCTTAGCGGGTAATGCAGCAAATCTCATGGTGGGAGAACACAGCTTGAGGGGGTGCTGGGCACGGGGAGTAGTGTACCGGCCCAAATAGAGGAGTCCATTGTGCAGCGGCTCAAGTCCCAACTCCTTACATATTGGGCAACATGTGTGAATGGGGCTGTGCCAGATATCTGGTGTCTTTTCAGCCCAATATCGGGTGCAGCCCCGTTCATACATTTTTAAATCTCCCGCACGCCACTCTCGAGAGGCGGGGCGCACTAGAACCGTAGTGAATCTACATACTTATAGCTTCGCTGCAGCATTTCTAGGCGCATTACAGCTGGAACAGGTAGAGCACTTTCAAAGTAGTATACCTGAGTCAGAACGGTCATGTTAGTGCTAGAATGCGCCTGATTTATGACCTGTTGTAGAGCAGGTTCATAAATCAGACACATTCTGTGCCATTATTATGCCCATGACATTTGGGTTCACATGCCAAACGTCATACATGTTTCCCATTGTGTTGGCTGTAGTTTTATGCCTATGATGATTTGTGAACTCTGGCTTAGCTGATAGAGCATCCATTTACAGCAAGATGCAGACAGACTTTTTCCGTGACAATATCCGCTCCCAAGTTTTTGTTAATTCTGCACCAGTATGAGGATGTGTACAAGTGTAATCATTTTTGTTGCCCCTAGCAACCAATCAGTGCACAGCTTTCATTTTCAAAACTGCTGTGGAAAGTTGGAAGCGGTGCTGTGGTTGCTGTGGGCAACAAGGAGCGGTTTACACTTCTTGATAAATGAGACCCCCTGCGCGCCAGTTCTGAGCTTGAGCAAACAACGTTTGAAGGCGTCGTCTACACGGCACTGGTTTACAGCTGGGTTATTAAGCGGATTCAGAATCTGCAAAATCCTACTTTATAGTCCTCCCCACAGACCTCAATAGAAAGTCCGAGCTGAAGTCGACGCAGCTCAGATTTTCTGATTTTAAAACGGACGGTTTTGAAAAAAATCTAAAACATGTTCTATGATCCGTCAGAAAGCGGCAGATTATAGTACTGCTCAATTGAATGGGACGCCCGAAATCTAAAAACCTCAACCAAAAACGAGTCTGACCAGTATTGCCGTGTAGACATGGCCTAATCATAATGCTTTGAATCCAAACCCAAACACGTATCTAATGAGCAATGTGATTTTACATTGCTTTTAATATGAAACGCGCATCGACGTTTACATGAGTAATCACCAATGCGTCTCATTGCATCTTTCGGACCCGCGCCAAGAATTGACATGTCCATTCTTGGTCCGGAAGACGCAGCAGGAGCCCTATTTTAAACTATAGGGTGCGATCCTGCTGCATCCAACACACATCCAAACACACAGCTGCGCTTTGGATACGTGTTGGATCCGATCACCGTAGCGTTTTGGGATGGGAATTCAAAACCATATCTCAAAACGCCATGGGAATGGCCCGTAAGAGGAAAGAAAAAGTATAAGTGTTTTTTTTTTTTGTTTTGTTTATTTTGAAAAGGCAGCAGTAGCCGGAAGATGTGTTTTTAAAAAATCATCCTGACAACTGCTTTAAAGTAAAGCTATGCACTTCTTAAATACAGATATAAAAAAGAATTATTTAATCAAGACCAATGTCTTTGTATCCAGATTGTTACCAGGGCTGTGGAGTCGGAGTCGGTGCCTATTTTGCAGGAGTCTGAGTCAGACTCCCAAAATATATAATTAGTTGGTCCAGTTAGTTTGATGCAGTGCAAAGAGCAAGAGGAATTGGGTCCAGTCAGTGCTACTCATCCCATATCTTCAGCCTCATCACATGAGGTGTGTAATTGATGACATGGAGCAGGCAAAGCGCTGTCCCAGGGGAAAAGAAGTAGAAGAGTTCAACCATTCATCAAAACTGACTGTGGTTGAGGCAATTCCTTTATACCCTGACATTGTTAGAGATGTTGCCCCTGTGGTCACCGCTTTGCCCCCAACCCAAGTTAGTGTAGTGAGCCTGTTCTCTAGCCTGGTAAAAATTAGATCAGATGTGAGGTCATGTATGCAGGATCTGATGGAGGCAATACTATTTCTCAGAACAAATTCAGAGACTCCACAAATGTTCCTGCAGTGTTTTGCGTATTTACAATTTTTTTGTGTTCTAAAGTCATATCCAATAAATATATTTTACACTGACAAGCAAAAGTGTAACAATGGTTTGAACTTGTGACTTTCAGGCTCCTTAACTCACCATCCACTACAGCTTTGTACATGAGGCTACTGTAATTTTACATAGTCATCTTACCTATGTTATACACAAATGTGACTTGCAAGTATTTATCATCTGCTTAGTTCTGCAGATTCTTGTCCTGTAACTGCATTGTTACAGTTTTTGCTCCTAAAAATCTAAATGTTAATTTTTATTATTTTGTTAGTATTTGGTAAATCCCCCTTTGACTTTCAGCTCTGCCTGAATCTTTCTGGGCTCTGGATCAGATTCAAGCATGTCTTGACCAAAATCTGATCCCAGGTCACATTCCCAATGTTGGTGCAGACTGGACTTGGATAGAAATACAGCTTTTTCTTCAACTCTACCCACAAGTGTTCAAAAGATCAAAACATTGTTACCCTTTTGCTTGTCGGTGTCTATTCTACCTAAATAGCTTGATTATTGCATCATAAAGTGATAAACAGCCGGATGTTACCATTTTACTACAGTAAAGTTATCACTTAAACATGCGCCATGTATGAGGGAGTCGGAGGTTTGGGAAATTGAGGAGACGGGGCTTCAGCTTGCCGACTCCACAGCCCTGGGTACCTTCTAGTGCTTAAGAGGGAGCAATTATTGCCTATTTCCAGCCCCCTTCCCAGTGCAAGGAATGCTGGGGCTTGTAGTCCGAAGCAGAACTCATGCTCTGCTGTTTTGTGGCTCTGGATTGTTCCTCTGTTTGCCTCTGGTTTTATCTGTGTGCACACATGGATGGCTGCATGAGGTCATGGCTAAAACTGCACAAATCATTTCTCATACTCGTATGTAATTAATGGTTAAATTTGGCTTCTATTTCTACAGAAGCCATTAAAGATTGTTTGCCATCTGCTTGTGTGAAGAACGGAGATTTTCAAGTTTAAAACATGCCCGAAATGATTGCTCTTGAGAGGAAAACAAACTTCATGTTCCTCCTTTTTTTTAAATTTCTTATGGAAGTTTGTAATTCGTATTTAACGTGTTCACCAAAATCACCAATATTGGATTTCACACAAATTTCAGGGCAAAATACGCTCTGGGGTTTCCACAGTTTTGTTCACATCAAGAGAAAAGTATGGGAGCCAGGTCTGTGGAGTCAATAAGCCAAAGCTTCAACTTCACAATTTCCCTAACTCCGACTCCCACTCCCTCATACACGGCACATGTTTAAGTGATAACTTTACTGTAGTAAAATGGTAACATCGGGCTTTTTCTCACCCTTATGATACAACAATCAAGCTATTTAGGTAGAACATCACATATATGTATTGGGTACAACTTTAGAGCACAAAAAGTGATTAAATTGTAAATATGCAAAACGCTGCAGTAATTGGGATATAATATTTTCAATAAAAACGTCCTGCATAACATTTGTGGAGTCTATGAATTAGTTCTGAGAAATAGTATTGCCCCCATCAGATCCTTCATAGATGACCTAAAATCTGATCTCATTTCCAGGCTATAGAACGTCCTCTCTACACTAACTTGGGTTGGTGGCAAAGTGGTGACCACAGGGGCAACATCTCTAACAATGTCAGGGTATACAGGAATTGCCTCAGCCACAGACCGTTTTGATGAACAGTCGAACTATTTTGCTGAAATCTGGTCAATCTGTTTGCTGTGGGAGCAGAATCTTTTTCCCTGCGACAACACTTTGCCTGCTCCATGTCATCCAAATACTTTTTATAATTAAATTCATTGGATGAGGCTGAGGATATGGGAGCAGTAGCACTGACCAGACCCAATTCCTCTTGCTCTTGACACTGCGTTGAACGAACTGGACCAACTTATATATTTTTGGAGTCTGAGTTGGTCCATTTTAGAACGACTCCGACTCCACAGCCCTGATGGGACCATTTTCATCCGACTTGTAGGAGTTTTTGCCTTCCTCTGTATCAACACTGTAGAGTTGTAGGAAGGACTTGATGGATCTGTGTCTATTTCCAACCTTATGTTACTGTGTTAAGAGAAGGCTTCTAATGATATCCGCTTCTATGATGTGTTGTGTATTAACGAGTCTGGTTCATAGTGATTACTTTCTGCTATCTATTATGGAGCAGTACACCCACTCCACAAAGACTTAGCTTCATGTACCGTATTTTTCGGACTATAAGGCGCACCGGATTATAAGGCGCATTAAATGAAACAAAGCTCAGACCGCAAGCCAAGCTTCATTCAACACTTTCACAATAACTCTCAACTTGTAAAGTTGTAACAACAATCAATACATGTACATATTTCCGTGCCGTATCGTGAAATATGTGTCACACTTAGTGAGGCTATTTGAAACTGATTTGCAACTGATTTCGGAACGTATTTACATTGGAAATCCCACGTGAATCAATTCTGAAATCAGCCGTGTGAACATTTCCTTAGTGACACTTATTTGCACTGATTTAACGTTATTCGAGAAGTATTTACGATCGGAAATCCGTTACAAATCGCTTACAAATCGCGTGAAACGGGCGGGACGGGGGCGGGGCCGGAGCGCGGCGGGGGCCCCGCTCCCGGCCCCATAGACAATGCCGTAAATAATGTGCATGTCACTTTCTCCCCCCGTGGCGGATTCGCCGAGCGGGGAGGAGCGACGGAATCCACTGTTCTTATGAGAGCAGGGGAAATTACCGTAATGACTCCGACGGTTTGGCCCCGTATTGAAGCGCAAATCCGGCGCGGAATACGGCGCCAATCCGTCGGAAAATTAAGCCGTGTGAACGGGGCTTATTTGCAAACTGATTTGTAACTGATTTCGGAACGTATTTACGATCGGAAATCAGTTACAAATCAGTTGCAAATAAGTGCCGCTAAGGCTATGTTCACACGGCTGATTTCAGAACTGATTCACGTCGGATTTCCAATGTAAATACGTTCCGAAATCAGTTGAAAATCAGTTTCAAATCAGTTTCAAATAAGTGTCACTAAATTAGCTGTAAATACGTTCTGAACAAAACCCAAGTGAAGAATTGATTCATATATAAGGCGCATCGGACTATAAGGCGCACTTTCGATTTCTGAGAAAATCATAGGCTTTTATGTGCGCCTTATAGTCCGAAAAATACGGTATACTGTATAATAGTTTTACTCAGCTTTGTTTTTGATTTGGGACCAAAAAGAAAGACTCAGCATCTGACTATAGCCAGCAAGATAATTAGTCATTTACTTTTAGTTCAATTGAGATATACTGCTTTTTCTGCATACTATTTTTTGCTCAGGCTTTCTTATAGGCATCTTCTAGAAAAAATAAAAGCTTAAGAACTTGAAAATTCACATACGTGAATTTTTTTCCTTTTTCTAAATTTGATAACCAAGCACTGTTAGGCTATGTTCACACGGCATAAATACGCCCCCCGGCCCCATAGACATTCATTACTAGCGGCGCATATACGCTGCTAGTAAATAACCTGTCACTTATCTCCCCCGCGGCTTATTGTCCGAGCGGGGAGAGGAGACGTAATCCATAGTTCTCTCTGAGATCTGTGGATTAACGTAATGACTGGGATGTATCTTGGCCCGTATTGAGCACAGTACGCCGCGAAATACGGGCCGCAATACGTCCCAATTTAAGCCGTGTGAACATAGCCTAACCCTTCAAGAAAATGCAACAATGTTTGAGCGCCCCCTGCTGCCTGAAGATATGTGTACTTTGAAGCCTGAATCAATACTGAATAAAATGTTTTGTTTTCTCTGCAGCTTCATAAAGTCGGTAAAGTAAATACGCTTTCACTAGACCTGATCTGGGATTGCAAGATATTGATCAAAGAAAGACAGGTGGTTTTAAAACTTATGAACAAATGTGAGGAGATTTCAAAGAAACTAATGAAGCAAGTCACTCATATCACCGAAGATGGTGAGAGTGGATGGAGCGTACAGCAACCCTCTATTCTCTCAAGCAGGTATGGTCACTGGGATGTGAAGTGCTGCCTGGTCAGGTGTTCGACATTGGATTGTTCTCAGATTACTCTCAGGAGCCCCTAAGTTCTCTCTTTAACTGTACAATCATGAGCCTGTGTTCACACCCACTTCAGATTTGTTGCAAGGTAATCTGGAATGTCTGGTAATTGCCTATAACCTACTATAACCCTGCCGCCACTGTGCTACCCCACAAACATGTCTGCCCCTCACCTTCTGTCTCTTTCCCCCTCCATTGTAGATTGTAAGCCCTCGCGGGCAAGGTCCTTTCTCCTTCTGTGCCAGTTGTAAGTCATTCATAGTAATCATTTTACTTGTTTGACATATGTTATGTAAACCCCCCCTCCCCCCTTTTGAATGTACAGTGCCATGGATTCAATGGCGCTTTAAAATAAATGCCGTATATACTCGAGTATAAGCCGAAGCACCTACTTTTGCCACAAAAAACTGGGAAAACTTACTCGCGTATAAGCCTTGGTTGGAAAATGCAGCGGCTACTGGTAAATTAACAAAAATTATACTGGATACCAATAAAATTACATAGGCAGTTTAATGTCCCCCATAGGCAGATTATTGGCAGGTATATGGCCCCATAGGCAGATTATAGGCAGGTATATGGCCCCATAGGCAGGTACGGCAGGTATATATGGCCCCCATAGCAGTAAACGGCAGGTAATGAGCCCCATAGCAGGTAATCGGGCACGGTATATTGGCCCCATAGGCATAACATGGCAGGTATATGGCCCCATAGGCAGTTATATGGCAGGTATATGGCCCCATATGCAGGTATATGGCAGGTATATGGCTCCATAGGCAGGTATATGGCAGGTATATGGCCCCCATAGGCAGGTAACGGGCAGGTATATGGCCCCATAGGCAGGTAACGGGCAGGTATATGGCCCCTAGCAGTACCGGGCAGGTATATGGCCCCATAGGCAGGTAACGGGCAGGTATATGGCCCCCATAGGCAGGTAACGGGCAGGTATATGGCCCCCATAGGCAGGTAACGGGCAGGTATATGGCCCCCATAGGCAGTTAACGGGCAGGTATATGGCCCCCATAGGCAGGTAACGGGCAGGTATATGGCCCCATAGGCAGGTAACGGGCAGGTATATGGCCCCATAGGCAGGTAACGGGCAGGTATATGGCCCCATAGGCAGTTGAAAAAATAAAAATACAGGTACTTACCACGCTCCCTCACTGAACCGATCCCAGGCACTCTGCTCCGTGTCCAGGCTCAGGCAGTGTGATGTCATCAGGCCGTGCACGCAGCGTGATTACACACGCTGCCTGTGCCGGAAACTCCGGACAGCCGCGAGTCTTCGGCCGTCCGCAGTCCACTTGCTCTGCAGTGTTATCTTCACTTGTATGCGCTCCGGAGGAGTCGCATACAGGTGATCACCGACAGCGCCCGGACGCTGTCAAGTACTCGGGATTCTGCTATATGCGCTCCCTGACTAGTCGCATATAGCAGAAGCGTCCCTGTCGGGACCTGGTCCATCGCAGCACCCGAGCGCCGACAGTGACTCCAGTATAGGCAGAGGTCGGATTTTTCAGCACATTTTTTGTGCTGAAAAACTGCTTATAGTCGAGTATATACGGTAATAATGTGATTTGCAATTTAAGCTCTGATTGCAGCTACCGGTTGGACAGTGGAACCACACGAGTACTGGCCCTAGTGTAGATAATTGGCGCTAAGTCAGCGTTTTTTAGTTCCGTTAACTTGCTGTGGATTCTAATATTCACTTTGAGTTTATTGTGTACAATTTTTTTTATTTTTCTTCAATGCTAATCCTGGTCATGTAGGGTATAAAATGCCCCATTGATGTGCTCTGCCAGTAGCATCTTTGCTGACTCTGTAAGGATTTATTTATTTTTTTTAAACTGCGTTTTATTCAAGATTTTCACAATTATTTTCACTAAACACAAGCGAGAAAAAACTAGACATACAATACAAATGTCATAATGTTAATTATCAAGGCAAGGCACTGTATAGCATTCTATTCAACAACTCTGCTGTCCGAGAGCATGAGGCAGTACCCTAGGAAGGGTTTGCACATAAGTATACTCAAAAGTGCAGCTAATGATATCACCAGTATACCACATACGCTTGTTAAGAAAACAATAATTGGAACAATGTAAAAGAACAGAAGCAACCAGCTTTACGTGGGAGAGAGATCAAATAGACAGACCACAAGACCAGACTTGGGGGAAGGGGGGGACCATTTATCGACTGATGCGCAAGAAGTATGGCTATGATATCGCGCAGGACACTCGGTTCCATACCAAGCAGCGTGAGGTGATAGTGAGAAACAAGTCACAAGAAACATAAGACCAAGACTCAGGGCAAGCACCAAGGGGGGAGAGGAGGGAGAGGAAGGAGACGCCAGATAGGTCATATCGACCTAAGGCTGTAACTGGGCCCAGTAAGAGACCCATGGTTTCCAGACTGCATTATGGAGATCCAGTTTGTTGTGCAAGCAAGAGGTGAGCTTCTATATACGTTGAACTTTGCAAATCCTTGTATGTAGACCGTGCATGGAGGGGGGGAGAGTCTGCTTCCAGAAGGCCGAAATCAAACACTTGGCGGCCGTAAGAATATGTAGGAGCAATTTGGCCTCTTGTAAGGATTTTTAACTGTGTAATTAAGATCCACACCTTTTAAAAGGGAAAAACTTCATAGCCAGCTCCTGGGGCTCCTTAAGAAAAACCCCGAAACTTATTCTCTCCTTCCTCGGCTGCCCGGTTGCAGTGCTGCGACCCTTTGCTCTTTTGTCATTTTTCTACCTCGGAACAGACCTCACTATTGCATCTACTGATTGGCTGCAATGTGCCGCTATTTAACATCCTGGTGAGGTGAATAAGAGGCTCTATGGCCACTTGGCAGCTGCAGTATTGATGTCCCCGTTCAGAAGAAAACCAGACCAGAAGTGATGCAGAACCAGGGACAGGAGGAAAGGGAGTATAGGGGTTTTTTAGTTACTGAGGCCCCGGGAGCTGACTATTAGTTCTTCTTATGGAATAACAATTCTCTGCATATGAAGATGGCGCTGATTAATTGTTGGCCTTTTTCTGTTTCCTTTTTGCAGCCTTGTGCTCAAGCCTTACCAGAAGATTGGATTGAATTGGCTAGCTCTGATGCACAAGCATAAAGTGAACGGGATTTTGGCAGATGAGATGGTTAGTCAAGTGTAGTTTTATTCTAGAAGACCATGGTCCGTGTCCTTTCATTTAAGGGGACCCTTGCTGAGGACAGCACAAGCCAGTGGCAGACATGCTGATTCCAGCAGGGTGTCCCTTATACTGTATGATGCTGGTTTCAGAGCATTTTCTGCTCTGATCTGGCAGCCTGCTGTGCCAGAGATGTGTAGACCTGCCCACCCACCATTTATTGACTACTTTCTACCTATTCACACTATGGGTAGAATCGGAGTTTGCCGGGGCTGTCGGCCGGTGAGTTTACTAACACAAATTAAGTGGACTCCTCGCTCGCAGAACAAGCTGCCAGATTTGAGTAGAAAATGCTCTGAATTACTGTATTTGACAAACGCACCTCTGGAAACGGCATGCGTGTCACTAACTTATGCTACATAACCTGTTCCCTTTAAACATGAGTGCTCAGTTTTGTGCAATTTCTTCTTTTTTTTTTTTTTTTTTTTTTTTTTTTTTATAATCTTTTTAAGTAGCAAAAAAGATCAAAACTCTAAGTGCTGTTTTCCATTCCTTGTAGTGATGGGTTTAGGTGAACTCTGATGTCACCACTGATAGTCTGGGCTCAGATGTACGAGCATGTCGTGCGAATCAGTGGCCACCAATGCCTGCACAAGTTTGCCCGTGACATCACCGTTACTCCAGTAAACTTGTGCAATCATTGGCGGTTACGGTTCCATCCACCCGTGGGGGCTGCACGGTTGGACCACAGCCATAGAGGCATTTACTGATAAACTTACTGTTAATAGTTCTTCTGCTTGACACTGGTCAGCATCTCCATACTGTGAGTTACTGTGCCCTTACTTTGCAGGGTTTGGGAAAAACGGTTCAAGCCATTGCATTCCTTGCCCATCTGTACATGAACGGAGACTCTGGCCCCCATCTGGTGGTGGTT
The DNA here is from genome assembly GCA_025379985.1 of Phyllomedusa bahiana. Lineage (NCBI taxonomy): Eukaryota > Metazoa > Chordata > Amphibia > Anura > Hylidae > Phyllomedusa > Phyllomedusa bahiana. The sequence continues at coordinate 129,747 of JAODAL010006113.1, forward strand.
CCAGCATCTACATTAGGTTAGTAGACAATCGCTTTGTTTTTGGAAAATATCTTTTCCTGATTTTATACTTGTCACAATTGATCAAGTTTTAATAGGCATGATAACCGATTTCTTTGTACTGGTCATAATTATGGAACACTGTAAGGGCTTGTTCACACGACGTTTTTGTGATCTGTTTTACGGATCCGTAAAACGGATCCGTAAAATGGATCTAACAATTGTCAGTGTGATTAACATTGCTTTCAATGGCAAAAGCGCATCGCTGTTCACTAGAGTGATGCGCTTTTCGCGATCCGCTTTTTGCGATCCGCTTTTCGGATCCGTTTTAAGAATTGACATGTCAATTCTTCTTGCGTTTTACGCAGCAGAAATCCCCATAGGAAATAATGGAGTGCGCTTTTGGCATCCCGAAAACGGATCCAAAAGAGCAGCATACATTTGGGTGCGTTTTGGATACGCTTTCGATGCCAAAAACGCATCTGTAAAACGCACTGGATTTAAATTAAATATAAAATTTGAATATGTTTGGGTTATATTTTGTATCATTTTAATGGGAGGGCTAATTTTTCTGATGCAATGTGCTATTGGAAAATGCCTTTATTCTACATGGGTAAAGGAGAGGAGGATAATGTCAGTCCCACAGCCCCCCAGCATACCACCGGATGCACATGGATGTTGTGTCTCTGAGTTTGAAAACTATTGGTTGATTTAAAAAAAAAAAAAAAAAAGGGGGGGGGGGGGCGACGGGTTCTAAAATCATAGGTGTATGTACAGTTGATTAACACTAGGTAACAAAGGTTTTTTTCTTGGTCATAGGTTATATTATATTTAAATTGCAGTTTGATAGGTTGATTTAAATAAAGCATTGAAAAAACGGATCCGTAATACGCATCCAAAAAAGGATCAGCTGTTGCGTTTTCTGGATCCGCGTTGTGGATGCAGTTTGCATCCAGTTTTAGCAGGTTAAAAACTGATCCGTAAAACGCATCCAAAACATCGTGTGAACAAGCCCTAACTCAATTTAAGGGAAAGGGGAAAACAGAGATTCTATTATAAGATATGACTATAATGTATTAATGTAAAAGATGGGTGGTTGGCTCTGGATTTCTGTTTCCTATATTTTTACAGTCTTACATTTTTCCTTTCTCTGTGTGCTATTCACATTAGTGAGGATTGTTGCATACGTTGGCCGACCAACCAGGGCGGTAGGGTGTGTTCAGCCCTGGTATGCTCTTTCAGCATGGGGTCAGTGGGAAAGAGCTGCTGGGCCACATCAGTCTTATCGGTGTTCTTGTCATAAAGGTGCACATGGTACTTTTTCTGTGGCTTCTGCTGCTGCCCCTGAAGGGATTCTTCTACCGTAAAACCCCAGAGAAGCAATGTAAGAACTTCCAGGCACCACATTTGTAAATGTGCCAAACCTGCTGTGTACTGTAAGGGTATGCGCACACGTCGTGTTGAGTCTGTGTTTGCATACGTTTTTAGATGCGTGTTTGGATCTGTCTATTGGACCCAGACACGCATCTAACAATGTGCAGTGTGAATTTAGGTTGCTTTCACTGTGAAACACGCATCAGCGTTCAGACAAGTGATCGCCGAAAGACGCAGCAGGAGCCCTATTTAAAACTAGAGGGTGCGATGTTGGATACTTGTTGGATCTGTTTGAATCCGATCGACGATGCGTTTTTTAATGCAATTTTTGGATCCAAAATCTGTTCCAAAAACGCTGTGTGAACAAGCCCTAACTGATCCCAGTAAAAAACACCCACTTTAGCAGAGGACTCTGCAAAAGACTGGCTGAAACACATGCAGAGCACAGGCGTATTCTCTGGGTGTCTTAAACAGCCAGCGAGGCCGGTCTGCATCCCAGGGGACGCCTCACATATGATGCATGTTATTAGATTGTTATACAATTTCTAGCAGAAAGCCTATAAACATAAATACTTAAAAAAATAATAAATCTAAAAACTACAATGTGATGTTTGTACAGCAGTGATGTCTGGTGGGAGATTCACTTCTCGCCTCAGAAACAGTGGAGCGGTGGCTGTAACATTTCTCTTTTAGCAGTTGTCATTGCCCCGTCTGATCTATCTATGAAGCAAACCATCCATCACCTGCTATTATGAGATTACCTTTGAAGTAACCTCTCCCCTCTGCAGCAGGTTGTTTGCCCTACCAGTTAGTAACCTTTTGTGTCGACTCTAAGGTAGACCAATATTTTGTATTTCATTTTATTAGTGTAGTACTTGCTGAAAGAAGGAAAAAAAAGTAGAAATGGCCCCCCAAAAAATAGCAGCAAAAAAAATAAAAATTAAATATATAATTGTTTTCTATGGATATTGTGATTTACAGAAAAAAAACATTTCTGACAACGGTTCTTCACATCAGTGGAACATGAAAGGTCCTGGATTATTGGAAATTAGATTTTAAATGTATGGCTGGAGGGGTAAAGTTTCTCATTCTAGCCCATACAGTGCTTCATGGGAAAATAAAAGAAATAGTTTAAGGAAGAGCTGTAGTACTCTGGTGCCACCTACTGGCAGTAGGGTATAATACAGGAGTCTTTTGGCATTGACCAGGGGAAATTGGCTGCAGTAATAAACATGCTGGGAATTTTATGTTCCATATCAGGTTCAGTTTTCTACACAGAGATCTTCTAAACATGTGAATAGGGTATTAAACAACTGACTCGCGTGCATTGCCAGCAAACCGTCGGTGGATTCTGTCAGGATGTAGGTGTAAAATCCTTTCACTTGCTGAGGATTCTCTCATGACTGAAGAATCGGGCTTGATTTCTCTGCCAAATACTATATCTTTCACATGTGGTGAAAGTAATCTGCAGTGGATAGTGGTCTCCATATGCATTGCATTATTAAAAAAAAATAAAAAAAATAAGCAGGGCTGTGGAGTTGGCAAGCCGGAGCCCCGATTTCCCAAACCTTCGACTCCCTCATACATGGCGCATGTTTAAGTGATAACTTTACTGTACTAAAATGGTAACATCAGGCTTTTTATCACCTTATGATAAAATAAGCTATTTAGGTAGAAAAGACACTGACAAGAAAAAGGGTAAAAATGTTTTGATCATTTGAACACTTGTGGGTAGAGTTGAAGAAAAAGCTGTATTTATATCAAAGTCCAGTTTGCACCAACATTGGGAATGTGTGGAAGAGACCTGGGATCAGATTTTGGTCAAGATATGTTTGAATCTGGGTCAGAGCCCAGAAGGATTCAGGCAGTATTAAAAACCAAAAGGTGGATTTCCTAAATACTAATAATAAAAACTAACATTTTGATTTTTAGGAGCAAAACAGTAACAATGCAGTTACAGGAAAGAATCTGCAGAACTAAGCAGATGCTAAATACTTGCAAATCAAATTTATGTATAAGATAAGTAAGATGACTATATATAAAATTACAGTAGCCTCATGTACAAAGCTGTAGTGGATGGTGAGATATGGAGCCTGAACGTCTCACAAGTTCAAACCATTGTTACCATTTTGCTTGTCAATGTAAAATATATTTATTGGATAGGACTTTAGAACACAAAAAATTGTAAATATGCAAAACGCTGCAGGACATTTGTGGAGTCTCTGAATTTGTTCTGAGAAATAGTATTGCCTCCATCAGATCCTGCATACATGACCTCACATCTGATCTCATTATTTCCAGGCTAGAGAACGGCCTCTCTACACTAACTTGGGTTGGGGGCAAAGGCGTTGAACACAGGGCAACATCTCTAACAATGTCAGGTATAAAGGAATTGCCTCAGCCACAGTCAGTTTTGATGAATGGTTGACTCTTCTACTTCTTTGAAAGCAGGGTGAAAAATTTTGCTGAAATCTGTTTTGCCTGGGAGCGGAATCTTTTCCCCTGGGGCAGCACTTTGCCTGCTCCATGTCATCAATTACACTCCTCATGTGATGAGGCTGAAGATATAGGAGCAGTAGCACTGGCCGGACCCAATTCCTCTTGCTCTTTGCACTGCATCGAACTAACTGAACCAACTAATTATATATTTTGGGAGTCGGTCCCTTTTATGACGACTCCGACTCCTGGAAAATAGCCTCCGACTCCACAGCCCTGATTTTAAGAAAATTTCACAGAATACAAGTGATTGAAATCCATTGAAAAATCTGTATCGCCTAATTTATTTTGTTACTTCTGTTTTTGAGACCTTGCATAATGGAAGTTAAAGCTAACCTGTCACATTGCGCTCTATCTATTTTGCGGGCAGCATGTTATGGAGCAGGAGGAGCCGGATAATAGGATCTGGGAAAGTCCTGCCATTGTATTTTATTCAATTGATTCTTAAGGAATTCTAGGGGTAGAGTTATCATGGATGAAACTTCAAGAATTGTGAATGCAATTGATCACTGGTAAGATAGATGTAAAACTTACCTTTAATGGTTAGTTTTCTGTCTATTTTTCCAGTGATTCATTCTTTGATGTGAGATGGTGCATTGTACCGTGTTTGAGAGTGCGTTACTTATCTTATTTTCCGATTGGGATTAGAATACCCTGATGAGCTTAACCTTGCTTTGCTTTAATTAAAGATAACTGGGTGCGGGAGTTCATATCAGTGGTGTCAGAGCTGAAACATCCTTCTATATTATGGTATGTACTGATGTCTCTCCTAATCCATCCTATTCTCCACACCTTAGTATTTCAGGCATTGATATCTGTTCTGTTTCTTGTAGGTTTCAGGATGAGAGAAAGCACTTAAGATATGACATCTTGAACAAAATTGTCGAGTTCAATGTCATTGTCACCACGTGAGTGTTACTGGCCCTGTGACTTGCTGTCATTAAATATTGCGGAAGAACTTGCAGCGGGTTGCACTGTGGGAAGAAGGCAAGCTAAGGCAGTGTTGTGCTCTTATCAGTGGGATACTGGGGAAACCTTAGTCATGACTGGAAGTTTTGAATGTTTTAAGGATTTTTTGAATAAACTTATTTTATTTTCTTTAATTCTGGAGCTGGAGACTATTGTTGGTTTTGGAAAACTGGGAAACCTTAGTTCCTGGCGTTCACATGGATGTTCATGGCAATGATATATCCTTATGGCATCGGCCTCTCTTAGCAGGGTAATGCACCTTGCTACGTGGCAAAAGCTGTTCATGGATTGGTTTGAGGAATATGATGGAGTTCATGGTGTTCTTGGTGATCTAATTCCCCTAGATCTCAATCAGATCAAGCATCAGTGGGATATGCTGTAAGGCAAGTCCGAACCATGGAGGCTGCACATCTCCACATCCAGGACTTAAGGATCTGCTGCTCACAACTTGGTGCCAGATATCTTAGGACACCTTCATAGGGGTTGTGTAGTCCATGTCTCAATGAGTCAGAGTTGCTTTGGCATCAGGAGGGTGATTTAAGTGTGTTTAGGTAGGGATTTACCATACCGTATAAAAGACCATGGAACCTTAGAGACGGCTGTGAGGCATTTTATCATGAAAAACCGCGAGGGACTGTATTGGAGCTTTAAAAAAAAAAAAAAAATGTCACCGGTTGCATGTACTCTAAATGAATAGTTGTGAGGCATACAATAAATTGCCATATACCGAACTGTTCCTTACATGTGCGAGTCCCTAAAAACTGTCATTGACTTGCAGGTACAACTGTGCAATCAGCAGTGCTGAGGATCGCAGTCTATTCCGCCGCTTGAAGCTGAATTATGCAGTGTTTGATGAAGGACACATGCTGAAGAACATGAGCTCCATTCGCTATCAGCACCTTATGACTTTAAACGTAAGTGTTATTAGTGCAGTGCACTTGTAGCCTTGGGTCTCACCCCTGAAACGCGCAAGGCCATTCTGTTGATTTATTCGATTTCTTTAGAAGAGCAAATCTGAACTTGAATGCATATTAAGTGTTCACATCTGCAATAAATTCCACTGCGGTGACAAGTCTGGTTTTCCGTCGGCCGGTTCAGATTCTGTTCTATAATTCATCATTGTCAGGGAGTAGCTGCCCTTACTTGAAACACTTGCAAGCTGTTTTCTACACCTTATTCTGTAAATATTAGCACTCTTAGGGTTTTATTTACACTAGAATTTAGCACTCATCTGTTTAGTTGGTAATGGCTTGTAGAAGAGACACTGAAATCTGAGATCTCCAGTTATCCTGCTCAGGCTGTTGGAAAATGTCATTGGCCCCTTTTTAAGCTTGCTTTCCGGTTAGAGGTGCTGAATGGGGAGGTATAATACAGTCATCTTTGTTTTGTATGTCTCAGTAACCGATTTATATTTTTCAAGCCTTATCTAGGGTATGTTCACTCACGGTTTTTGCATCCGAAAATTGAAACCAAAAACGCGTAGTCATTCGGATCCAAAACTCGGATGTGTGTTTGGATGCTTTTTGGCTGCAGCAGGATCGCACCCTATAGTTTTAAATAGGATGCCTGCTGCGTCTTTCCGGGTCAAGAATTGACATGACAATTTCTTTGAACAGATCCGAAAGCCTCATCATAATGCCGTATGTAAACTGCATCTGTGATCACTCATCTGAACGCTGATGTGTTTTTTTACATTCCAAGCAATGTAAAACACACTGATATTTGCTAGATGCGTGTTTGGGTCCGAAAGACGGATCAAAACATGCATCTAATAACGTATGTACACATGGACAGGAACACCCCCGTGTGAACATACCTTTACAGAGTATTGGGGGCCATTGGAAAGTGCTTGTGATTAAATTGCATCATTGTATATTTTTTTCTGTCTTCACCCTTTTTAAAGGAGCACTCCAGGTTTAGATTTTCCCCTTGTTTACTAGAAATGGCTTTTTGGTACACTTTAGTACCAGTTAATTGTACTTACCTGCAGCTGCATACAGGATAAACGGGCTAATGTAACAGTCTGTTCGGGGCACATGACCTGCACACTGGTTAGCGGACAGATATGCTTTTGATACTGACAAGAAATCAGTCTCTATATATTCCTATACTCCCATAGAAATACATGAAGAGATTTCACTTCTGGAACAAGGTTGACAGCATCCCGTATTGCAAAAAT